>PVHY01025364.1:0-18499 GCA_004024945.1 Uropsilus gracilis
TCCATCCATCCATCCATCCATCCATCCATCCATCCATCCATCCATCCATCCATCCATCCATCCATCCATCCATCCATCCATCCATCCATCCATCTCGTTATTTTTGCCAGTGGAACCACAGGCTCACGTTGCCCCGGGTACCATAAACTCAAGCAATCCTATCCCCAGCCTCAGCTTCCCAGGTATCTGGGATTACAGGCATGCGCCACCACACCCAGCTATTTTTTTAGGACTAGGTCTCTCTACGTGCCCCTGTCGGGACTTGAATAACGATCCCTGGCGCCGGTCGTGGCTTCCTAGGCTGCTACCTACAGGCATGCGCCACCATGTCTGGCCCTAGAAAATGACATTTACAGAATGTAGTACTGTCCTGACAGTATGGAGGTTGATTGTTACAGACATCTTAAACTTGAGTATTTTAAACAGTTACATCATTATTATTTATATAGAAGTCTACCCCAATAACATACAAATAGATAATACCAGTTAGAAATTTATCTAATTCAATATTCATAGATAAAGACTAATATTCTTTCTATTATTTCCTGTCAGTCAACTCTTTTACATATTGGAGTCTGATGGCAATTAATTTCTGGCACTTTGTCAAGCTACTATGTGAAGAGGATGCTGAAGGCTATCACTGTCAGCACATTGCTGTCTTAAGGACTGTTCCTTTCACCAGTTTTGGTGCACTTCCAAAATATGCCTAACAATGCAGGTTTATTTCTGTCCAGTAGGCTGGGAGCCAAGGATTGGATATAAGTAGAGGTACATATAAGGAGCAAGATGACAGTTGACAGACTCTGAAACATGAACACAGCAGACAGCCTCTGTGATAGCACCCATTAGACTATATACTGTGGCCGTCTCAACTTTGAGGTCTTATCAGTCCTGTGTGCCATAGTGGGGCCGGCAAAACCCCAGCCACTTCCTTACATAAAATTTATGGATAATGATGTGCGCAAATTAAATGATGTATTAGTTGAGTTTTGGCAACTGTAATAGCCTTTTACTCAAGGTCCTATTAAAATATAGAATATGGATTTGAACCATTGACTACCTCATGATGTCTTTGAGAGGTCCTGAAGCACTTTCTGGTCTGTGAGAAGTTCAAATTCCATTGGGGTAAGAGGTGCCACCAGTATTTGTAGGACACATTAACAAGAAGATAGGATGTGGAAGTTGTGTCATCTGTAAAGTTAATCATGATTATCCTCTAACCACAGAGGATAACAACCCAACATCCAGGTTTATGTTGTACGCTAACATGTTACAAATATTGATAATATGGTTACCCCACTCTTAACTCTAACAATACTCATTATTTTGTAATTATAAACAATACTGTAAAAATAAGTCAAATTATACAGATCTATAGCAAGCCAAGGGAAACTTTTCTCTTATAGCCCTTTCCGTGCAGATTTACTCCCTGTAATTCCCTGGAACTATTGTTAACAAAGATTAGTCATTGGATAAAGAAATGAAGAAACTGATCTTTAGGGTCATCCACCTCAGTATTCTGGGGAAGAAATAAATAAAATTTACTTCAAAGAAGTATGAAAGAACATCCTTTGAAGAAAGAACTCATTGAAATTTGACTTATTTCTTGACATTATACAGACATAGAGTCTAATTCATATCAGTTCATTGCTGTCCTGTGCCAAGGACAGTGGTGGCAAAAACTGACTTGTGTACAGTTACTGACTTCCCACTTCCAGGTATTGTGTCACTGCTTTGACGATCCCAGTTAGGTCCACGGGTCATGCTGTAGTCCAAGTCATTGCAGACCGCACTGCTTCATGGAAAGAAAACATGGCTTTCGATAAGGAGACTATACAATTCAACCTCATGATTTTTTTTATAAAAAGGAACTATAGGGATTAGATGATATCCACTATAAAAAGCCAAAATTTAATATAAAAAAGTAAAATTACATAGAACATTTTCATCACATTAGAAAGGCTCATCATCCCATTTTACTTCCTGAAGGAACCAAATCAGTAGTTCTGTAAAATGACAATTGCTTCATTGGATGTTTAAACTGATTTTCATCCTCTGTATTTCCTGTAGTCTAGAAGTTAGAGCTAAAGATTAACTTATTGTATTTTTGATAAGAATACACTATTAAGCCAGGCATGGTGAAGCGTGCCTCTAAGCTTCAGCCTATCAGGTGACTGGGGCTAGGGATCGCGGTTTGAGTGCCGCTTGGGGCAACATAGCGAGACCTAGTCCCAAAAAATAACTGGGCATGGTGGCGCACACCTGTAGTCTAAGCCACCTGGAAAGCTGAGGCTGGGCATTGCTTGAGTCTGTGATACCCCAGGCAACGTAAGCCTGCGGTTCCATGGGCAAAATAGCAAGACCTAGTCTCAAAAAAAAGAATACACTATTAGTGATGTTTTATATACTTCATATTATTTCATCACCCCAAGAACCACGTAATTTCAGTATATTTTACGTTTAGTAAACTTAAATTTTTCGGTTGGTGACAGCTTGATTCTTTCATCACATATTTGCTATCAATCTTTCACCTAATGATTTTAGTACTTATTGACAACCATTGTCTGGTTCATTTTGAAATAATTAGAAATTGTAAGACAGTGATTTCCTAGTCCTGTCATTCTTTCCACATTTATTAAGTAGAATATGTCTGTATTAGAAGAACTTTCTTGTATCCATTAGTATTACTTAGTTATACTGAAGTACTGTTTATACCAGAAAGGCTGGAAAGATCTTTATTTTCTTTTAATTATCCAATTTTGGCATGTTGGTTACCTAGCAACCTCCATGATGTCCATAAATTCTGTCTCTCTCCTTTTTTAGATGTTACCATGAACACATGGCTTAATACATCTATTGTATTTCTATTGGTTGCAGTAGTTTGCTACTCAAATTATTCTATTTTGGGGAAAAGTACATTTTAAAGTTTTCTTTTGTCCTAAAAATATATCTCATTAAGAATGGTATAGTCAAAATACTTTGTTTTAAGGCTATTGGGATAATTATTTCTGTGATTTTTGTCATAAAACGTATATATTGCTAGGTTTATTTCTTTGTTTTTGACTTCTAGGTATTGGAGTTTATTTCCTTTTTGAAATTAATTTTTGTGTTTTACTTGCTACATTCTTTTTAAAGGAGGTTCTTGTTTGCAGGCACTATTTTTTTGGCATTTTATTTTTTTTTTTCCGTATTCTCTTGGGATTTCTATTCAGTCTCCTTTCCTGATTCCTCTTCCTCTTCCTGTTTTAAACTTTGGAGTGTACCAGAATCTTTCCTCTATTTATATTCACTTCCAAGTGAACTAATCTTATCCGCTGGAATTTTAAAATCCACCTATTTTCTGTTCTCTTAAATTTACATCTCCTTTCCAGAACTCTTCTCTGAGTTGCAGATATATCTATCCAGCTTTTTATTCATCATTTCCACTTGGATGTCTGGTAGGTAGATTAAACTTAACATGTCCAGTAATCACTTATTGATTTCTATCCCATTGTTCCTCTAGTAGTCCCTCCCATGCTGATAAATAATGATTTCATCTTGTTATGTGGACAAAATACTTTGAAGTCATTTTTTAAAAAAACTGAGCTAACAATTTATAGTAATGCATATGATTTAGGAGAATAGGTTCATACCATAGAAGTTATTTCTTATATAACTGATCTATTGATATATCAGTTTCTAACTTTGATATATAACAAGAATCCAATAAGTTCTTGACTTCTCACTGTCTTCACTGACATCACTTCAGCTTTAGATACTGTAACTTCACTTGGAAGAAAGAATTTCATAACAGGTTTTCCTATTTCCCATCTGTTCTGCAAAAGCTGTTCTCCATTTAGCAGTTAGAGTGAGCCATTAAAAGTCATTCCTTTATTCAAAATTCTCCCTGTTTGGGTTTGGGGAAAGTAGACAGAGGTATATATGAAACCAGACTGATTGTGTTGTCCCAAATGTTGAAACAGGGAAATAACATTTGTTCTATTATTTTTGTATAAACATTTATTTATTTATATTTTTTTAATGAAATTTATTTTATTTTCTGCATACAGTCTTGGTCTTCTTTGTATAGTTATGACCCATCCTTTCCCTCACGCCCCCTGACCCCCCTCTAATGGCACACACCTCCCTTTCCCTGTGAGTCATTGATTGGTGTTTGGCCCATTGTTCTCTTTTTTTTCTGGTACAGTGTCCTTTTTATGCTACTTAGATTTCCAGAGGTGGCTTTATATGGCTTTTGTATCGGCTAACTAGTCCGTGCATGTCTGAAAACTTCTTGTCGTTCGGTTTGTGACACTGCTATCCTGACTCCTTGATTGTGGTACTTCCTTTGATGGAGGTGATTGTCTCCTTTTCTCCAGACCTGTGTGATTACAGAATTTCATGTCTCCTCATTCATGTTGGCTGTCTCCTCCGATCTCTGACTTTTGTTCCATTTATTGCTTCCAAATCTTACTGTTTTGGCATCTGGGGTTGGGCTCACAGCTCCCAGCCATTTGTGGCAGAGAGGTCCTCCAGTAGGGACAAACTCTGGTGGGTGGATGATCCATTTCCTCATTCCTGGTTTGCAGTTCTGGGTGTGACCATGTCCCCACTCTGACTTTTCTCGCCCTTTGTGGTAGGGGGCTGCTTTGCTGGTGTTGACACATCTCTGCATCAGGGGTTTGGTTCCCTGGATCCCTGAAACATTCTAGGTGTAGCTCTGTGGTAGGTTATCCTTTTAGTTGGATTTACAGTTTTGTTTCTTATGGTTCTGATCATGCTTTGTTTGGATTTCACCCAAGGGACTGGTGTGTCTGCCGCCTTTATTCTCCTCTCATATCTGCTTCTTCTCATGCTATGCAAGTCTGTTAGAGGTGGGAGTGCACCAGAGGGGGACCCACTGCCTTGTCAGCCCGTGCACCAGCAGGAGTATCATCATCTCTGTCCCTGGACACCAGAGGGACTGAGATAGGCTCCCCAATCCACATTCCTAAAGTCCCCAGTCCCTAGAGTTGCTGTGGAGCGAGGCTCTACCTGCCTATCAGCATCCGAGGATGTGGCTGAAGCCACAGCACCTGGGATGCCCCAGGGGGCCTCTGCCACCCAGGACTTCTGGAGGGTGGAATTTTCAACAACAGTTTCCAGCCTCGCTGGGAAAGGCCCGCAAAACTGACTGGATACAGTTTTTCACTGCTGCTGGAAATGCAAATTGGTTCAGCCACTATGGAAAACTGCGTGGAGGACTGTCAAACTACTGAAAATGAATCTCCCATTCGATCTAACAATCCCACATCTGGGAATCTACCCAAAGGACACCAAAAGACTAATTCAAAAGGACACCTGTACTCGGATGTTTATTGCAACACTATTTACAGTTGCCAGGATATGGAAATAACCCAAGGGCCCACAAACAGAAAATGGATCAGAAAGCTGTGGTATATTTTCACAATGGAATATTATTCAGCAATCAAAAAAACCCCAAAACTTTTGCTTTACTTTTGATAACATGGTTGAACCTAGAAGGAATCATGCTAGCGGAAATAAGCCAGAAAGAAAAAGATAAATACTGGATAGTCTCACTTTTATGAAGGATATAGGAAAAACAAACAAAAGGATAAATAAAACTTAAAAAACTATCAGCAAAACTGAAGCATAGAACAATGTTGGGAGCTGTGTGTGCTCTCATTACTGGCCTGCTTTGATAAAGCTGCTGAAGGTTTGCTTAATTGTAAAATAATACCACCTTCAGGTGGAGTAAGTCTGGCCAAGACTTGAGCAGTTTCAAGGGGAAACTCTTTTGTTGTTGATTGTTTATTGGTGACTATAAAAGTCTGATTCAAAACAAAATCAGGGCCACAGTTCAGAGAGAGGATGCGAGCCACTTCTGTCGGGGTTTTCTTGACTCAACTATAATCTATACCCTTCCCCTTGGGACCGTTCAATCATGTCGTGACTGGCCCTTGACAGAGCAAGGGAGGGGGAGGGTATTTTCGGAGGCAGGATGGAGGTTAAGATTAAGATTTTAAGATTAAGAGATCAATTTAAAAAATTTAAAAAAAATACACTGGATTTAAAGATGTAAGAGGAAAAATGTAAAATACCTTGTTAAAATTAATTTCACTTATTTCTTTTTACTCTTTCAAACATGACTCTTGATTCCCCTTCCTCTTCCGGAGAATTTAAGTTTATATACATAACTCACATCATCTTTCCATTGGCTCTCTAAGGCCCTATGTGATTTGCACCACACTTCCTCCCTGACTTCATTTCCCATTTCCCTTTGCTCAAACCATTCCAAAGCTCTGATCTCTTTGCTTAAAGGGAGCAAAATGCACTTCTACCTACATTTGCACTTACAGATGTATATGCCTGGAGTGCTCTTTCTCAGTGTATTAGTGGCTCACTCTATTGTTTCCTTAGGATTCTGTTCATCACCTATCTTTTTAGAGACATTTACCTGATGGATATAAAACCTCATCCTCTTTACTATTTCCCTTAATCTGCTTTCTTTATATTTCTTATCATTATTGCCTTTTCTGTTTTGTTCTTCATCTATATCCTGAGCTCCTAACATAATGCATGATGCAGAATAGGCATTAGGTAACAATTTGTGGCACAGAGACTATAGACTGTGTAGTAAATTATCTCAAATCTAGTACTGAATTGTTCTGCAATAACATTAAGGTTTCCTAAATATGTAAAATGTAAAATAAGTTTTATTAGTAACTACATGAAATTCCCCATATAAGAATTCAAGAGAGTTTATAAAATGATATGACTGTTCTATCCATTGGCAAAAGAATTAAAATAAACTTATACTAATCAATTTTTGTATACTTGTATAATTAATAAAATAGGGAGTTTTAGATATAAGGAATTCAAGATAGTATATAAAATACAAACTAAGACTTAAGAATCAGAAACATTTTTTGTGTAATCCATTGGACAAAGAAATTTTCCAAATTCTTCTATTAATCTGGCATTTTATTGTATACTACTAATCCAGCAATTGGGTCACATCATGGAGCTAAGATATTTTTTGGATACATTTAAATTTTTGTTATAATTTTGGTAATTATTACAAGACCTGTCCTGTTCATAAAATAACTTTTTATTTTATGAAAATAAAATTTTTAAAAATTTTTATTTATTTAAAAAAAGCTTTTTTAAAACTTTGTTCTTTATTTAAAGTTAAAACCATGAAGTAGGGAAAGGAAGCAAAGAAAGGATAAATGAAAAAGGACTGTTTAATTTTAAAATGTAAGATGAAAAATTAAGTAAGGTGACTAAAGGAATAATGAAATTAAAAGCAAGAGGATCTTTTTCTTATTTAAATATGTTTGCATTTCCATTTTAATTTCAAACTTTCTTTGTCATAGCATCCCTTCAACTGTAACTAGAAAAATGAAATAAAGAAGCTCTTTTGTTTCACAGCTTGCTGCATGCAGCTTCTGAATCTAACACCTGAAAATTGAGAATTTCTTAGTGGCTGTGAGGTTGCACCTGGTGACCTTGTGGCTGTCACAGAGCCAAAAAATAAATATATTGAGTTACACTGTAAGCTCTATGGATATTATTTAGTCTATCACAAGGAAAAAAAAAAAAAGGAAGGTCAAGAAGCTTATGAACATTCAAAGAAGGGAAAAAAGATAATTGGTCTGAAAACTAAGCCCTACCAAAAAATAGTGCCATTTTAAAATACAAATAGAAAAGACTATCAAGATGCATGAAAAGAGAAGATCAAACAAAACGATGAGCCGGGCACGGTGGCTCGTGCTTGTAAGCTTCAGCCTATGAAGCGGCCGGGGCCAGGGATCGCGGTTCGAGTCCCGCCTGGGGCCCGTAGTGAGACCTGGTTCCAAAAAAAACAGCTGGGCGTGGTGGCACATGCCTGTAATCCCAGCTACCTGGGAAGCTGAGGCTGGGGATGGCTTGAGTCCGTGGTACCCCGGGCAACGAGAGCCTGCGGTTCCACAGGCAAAAATAGCGACCCCTAGTCTCAAAAAAAAAAAAAAAAAAAAAAACAAAACGATGAAACGACAGCAGAAGGAGCAGTGCCTGCATATCTACTGGACAGAAAGGGACAGTCCCAAGCTAAAGTATGTGCAATATGATGAAACAAAAATGAGAAGAGGAAGCAAGAAAATGGGAAGTTGTCCTGCCTAGTGAGAAATAGAAGTATTAAAAATTATTTAAACAGAAAAGAGAAAGAAGAAAGCATGGAAGAGGATGGTTACCAATTGTCTTTGTTGGAGACAGCTTTGTAAGAAAACCACCTAAATATGAAAGATTCATTAGACCAGTGTTTTTAGTTTAAAAAAGATCCATGTAACACGTTCTGAACTGAAAGCCACCTTTTGCCTGCCAGTACTTGGTGTAAAGAAAAATCCCTACTGTTTACAACTTTGGATGATATTACAAAAGATCTATCATTGAAGTGAACATAACTGAATTGGGCCTTGTGACACAAGGAGGTAAGGTTATTTAAGGAAAATATGTCCAGATTACCAATAATTCTGAAAACGAATGATGCATAAATGGTCTTACTGGTTTGACAGCAGTTTCATACAAGTAACTGTATAATTCTTGAAGACATAATAATCAGGAAAACCATGATTGCTGTGTTTTGGAATACTACCAAACAACCTTATGAAACAGGGTGACCAGAAGAAGACTTTGACTTTACTTAACTGAATACACCTATCTGCCTGCTTCTCTCTACAAAGCAGGCTACACACGCTTCATTAGCCTTTACACTGATCACTTTATCATTGATATGCAAAAGTCAGCCAGCTGCTCTCTGCTTTCAGCTCCAAAAACTGCAGAAAAAACTTTAAAACACAGTTTAAACTCTCCACTCATGGATTCTTACCACCATTCCCAGCCTTCTCAACCAAAATACCAAACCAATGCAAGACTATTAGTGCAGACTAATTTATTTCTAACAAAGTGATTTCTGATTATCCTAATAACTACAAAAGAAACATGTAAGACTCAGAATACTTCAACATTGTCCAAAACCTTTCTCAGTATTGTCCAAAGTCCTTTCCCAGATTGCCCCAAAATCCTCAGTCTTTCAGTCCTGATCATCTCACTAATGTCCAGTCAGAGTCCATCTCCAGACGCTTGAAGACATGTTTCTTTGGCTGCTCCCTTGACTTGCTCCTCCTCGTCTTCCACACTGTCTTCTTGTCACCTTCAGGTAGCAGGAACTCCATGGTGCCGAACTAGCAAAGTTCACTTTCTTCTCACGCCTAACTTTTGCACGGCCTCTTTCAGACACAAGTCAAACTCGCCAAAACAAACTCCAACACAGAGTTCTAATCTGCAAACTCCTTAACTGTATTCAGCACACATGATGCCAGTCTGGGCCAGCCAAGGGTTGCAGGTCCCCGGTGGCCCCATGGCCAAGCTCACATGGCTCACATCTTTACAAGATGGCCGATTCCCATCTCTCCTCCATTGAACCTCTCTCTCTACTCGATCTCCATATTTGAATCCGAATCCCTCTCTTTGTTTGCATACCCTTTATATATCCTGATTTCCGCCTTCCAGGAAATCTGTTTCACCTTGGCAATTTCACGTCTTTCTCCCCCTGCATCTCCCTGAAGGGAAATTCCAACTAAGGTCATTCTCACATTTTAGCATCTGTCCTTGAAATCTGCAATCTTAAACAGGAGACAATGTGGGGGGGGGGGAGGCAGAGCACACCCTATCATTTACATGTCTGCTGTTATCAAAATAACTATACATTCTATTGCACAAATAATTCAGATTGCCTAGTTTCAAGTTTTTATTTTTGGGTCTGCTTAGCATTATATGTTCATAAAATTGAGTAATTAAAAGAAGCAATTATAGGGAAAAACAAAACAGAGCCAACAAGGTTTATACCAATTTGGACTGTAAAATTTCAATACAGAGTATTGACAAGTCAGAAGTAGCACTATAGAACTTAACATATGTCCTCAGTGATTTTTTTGAATATTATTTTATACTAATTTAAGGAACTTTTACTAAATGTATGTCAGCACTCTACCAACTACCCAGTTGGGGATTAGGATTATCAATGACCTCTTGGAATATAGATTCTCTCTTCTGTGTTGTCAGTTTATAAAGTGACCTGAAGATGTTCGTCAGGTGTGAATATTATTTGTATCCTCAAAAGGGACAAAATATCTCAAGCATCAAGCAACCCTTTACAGGTGGTGTAATGTGTCAGTAGGTTAAACAGGTTAAAGGTTAAGGCGGAGGTCCTGTTATATTCATTGGCTGAGGCAAGACAACAGAAGGATGAATTTTCTATTCCCTTTCCTGTTTCTAAACAAGATTATGGCCCATTTACCAATTGCATGTTAATTCAACTTTAAATTTCAAAGATTTTGCGGAGAATAGTCCCAAGGCTGACATAAGTCTTAACTAAATTGTTTCTATTTGTTTCACCTTAAACCTGTTTTCTAACTTTGAAGACCATTTTACATTAATGACGCTCAAAGTAGATGAAGCACCCAGGAATACTGGTTTTATAACAGCTTTTAAAACTGCCAGTTTTGAAAACGCGTTTCTGAAACTATCCAGAACCTTCTCAACACCGGCGAAAAACAAGCCATTTTCTGTGTCCTTTGATGCAAGGTATTGCACCCTGTCACTGGTTACTTTACTGGGAGACCTCCTAAAGTAAGGAAAGGGAGAGGCGACAGGGAGAAGGTAAATAGCATCCCAAATGGGGCGGGCGTGACGGGCTGTTTCGCGCGCCCCGCGTGGCGGCTGGTGGAAGCGCAGGCGCCCTGCGCCATCAGGCGGTGGTCGGCAGAACCAATCCCGAGGCGAGCGGGAGGGGACACGGCCGGCCGGGGCGGCCTCCGGGCTCCGCGCGCTAGCTGGGCGGGGGCGGGCGTGCTGCGCGGGCTCCTTTTGCTTCCTTGCAGACCATGGAGCGGCTGACGTTGCCTCCTGGAGGCGCGGCGGCGGTGGACGAGTACCTGGAGTACCGGAGGTAAGGGGCGGTGCTGTGGACTGCGGATTCCTGGAGGCTCCCTGGTGGCGCGGCCAGGGATCTGGTAGTGGCCTGTCCTGGCTCTCGGAGTTTGTTCTCCGGCGTTTGGCTTTTGGTGCCTTACAGTGATTTTCAGCCTCTTCTTTCTGTAATTAAATGTAATGACCTGCGGTTCTATACTAATAAATCTCTTCCGAGGCCAATTCAGAGGCGCTCCCCATTGCTATATTCTCGACCAAGACGGATTTTTGTTTTTCTGAAAAGGCTGTTGAAGAATTACACGGTGAACACTCGGGCCTGTAAAAAGACGTCGAATTTACATCCTATTAGTTTAGTAAGAGGGTACGTCGTAAACTTCCCAAACCATAATCCCGAGGTTCTGGTTTTAGGAAAAAGACATCTGGTGTTGAGTTTCACGGTTTCTGGAGAAACTCCTCTCCTGAATCTGGAAATGCTGCCGCCCTTTTTGGCTTTCTCACGAGAGCTGCGGCACCTATAGCAGTAAATTCAGATTTTTTTTTTCCAGATTCCAAAGAAGGGTTTTTGACAGCTCGAACAGAGTGAGGGTTAATTACTGAGAGGGACAGACAAGAGGATACCAAGTTGAGGCAGGGGTGAGGAGGAATGTGTTTAAACGGGAAGAGACATGATCACAACTCCACTGGAAACCTGAATGAGAGAGATTAACTGCTCTGCTTAAAGGTGGTTGCTCCAAATTGCCCAGGAGTGTCCAGGCAAACGGGTTCCCTAGCTAACTGCATTCCTTCTGTCACGGTGGAATAGTAACGCGGTTGGGTAACGCTTGGAATGTCCTGATAATAGCCAGAAAAGTGAGGGTGAGGATCTTGATGGATTAGGTCTCATCCCCGGTACAGGTAAATTCAGGAACTCCAACTGACCTGTGCCTAGAATTACTTCCACCCAGCTAACAGGGGCAGAGCCAGTTCCTTTAGTTTCCAAGTTTCCAGGACTTTCCTCCTGGGAACAAGTTGCTAGTTCCTAATGTTAAATGCTGTTTAGATATTTAGATACGTCTCTAGGTTGATCCAGAAAATATGAGTCTGGCGATTATTTTTGCAAGCACAAATAACCTGCAGCAAATTTCTATCAAAAATTGTCTAAGTTTACTGACATAAGGATTTGAGTAAGATGGGAGAAAACAGGACTTGGGTGGCTAGTTACTAAAGGACTGAGAAGGGTTAAAAGATGAATCTAGGTGAGGAACTCCTCTCAAAGTTTCCCCCAGTTCAGCCTTATATAGGTGCTTTTGTGGGAGGCAGTTTAAAACCTTGCTATTCAAAGCGTAGAAACCATGAACTGGTGGTGAAGGAATCACCTGGGAACTTGTTAAAATGCAGATTCTTAGGCCGTTTAGTGTGAACCAACACTTGAAAATTATTCCCAGGGGGTTCTGTAAATACAATAAAGTTTTCTGGGGCACTGGTTTAGAACTTCAATGTTTCTTTTCTTAAAGATTTGCATTGAGTACTTTGCATCTAGTACTTGCTGTTTTATTTCTTGAGGTGAAATGGTCCCAAATTTATCACAAAATAAAATGCCTTTTGCTTTTTACTGTTGTATATCTAAATTATTTAAGGAAGACTACTTATCATTTCTGAATTCAAGTCTCTTTTTGACCAACTATGAAAAAAAAGTATTAGTTGCACGAGAAATTATGTGGCATTCTGGAAACAACACTTCATGACCTTTGGAGGTGTATATTTTCAAAGGGAAATTTCTTCAGTTTTGAACATATTTTTTCCATTGGCTTCTTTACTTCCAGGGAGGCCAAATCTTAATTGCCCAGGGAATTAAGAAGTAATAATGACTTAAGTTTTCACATTTTCAGGTCTGACTTCTGGAGTCAAAACATTGATACATCCGATTACTTAACACTCAAGTATTCACTTGTGCTTGTGTGGATTCAAGGTTATTTGCACCAATCTAAGGGTATTTGTGGATTTGTGTATTTTCATAAAACAAAAATAAAATTTAGTTTTTTTCTAAAATGGAGATCTTTGTAACATAACCAATGTTCTTGACTCTCTTTTAATTTAAATTCCTGGCCTAGGTTTGGGGTCAGAAATGGACATTAGTCTTGCTGTCTTTTGTGATGATGTGTTTTGTACTATTTTTTGGGACCACCTTTAACAAAGTAAAATGTTAGAATTTTTTAGTACTACATTTTATGAAGGAAAATGATAGAGTTTTTAGGTTTCAGCTTTTAATGAAAAGAATAAGCATGTTACTGAGGATAAAAGGAGAAATTGAGATGACTATGTGATAATTCTTCATTGGTAAACCTCCATCAGTAAATTCAAATGTTATGAATTTATTTTCTTTTTTTGTAATCCGCTTTTATATAGGAAGCAAAGCTTTATTAGTAAGAGTATATAATTTTACTGTTACCATATGCCTTACGTAAAATATCAAAGTTGGAACATCCTTTTTCTTTTGTGTATTGTCTAATTTTAGAATTTAGTATTTTTTACCAGGAAAATAAATATTCATGTCTTAAGAAATTTTTTTTCTTTGATAGAATTGTTGGTGAAGATGATGGAGGGAAACTTTTTACTCCTGAAGAGTATGAAGAATACAAAAGAAAAGTCTTACCTATGCGCTTACAGAACAGATTATTTGTGAGCTGGCGATCGCCAACTGGAATGGATTGTAAACTTGTGGGTCCAGAGACACTGTGTTTTTGTACACATAGGTAAGATATTTTACTGCCAAGTTTTCTAGAACTAGAACATATGAATCTGTAATAGGATGTATCTTCCTTCCATACCTAACATTATTTGTTACAAGTGAGAAATTTTAAAATAGAACTACAAATAATACATTAGAAATATATTAGCAGTTTTTTTTGTCTGCTGTACATAAAACATTTCTATGTTTTCTATTAGAACTCATTATGGAGTCCATTATTTTAAGCGTCTCTTCTATTAGTTGAAAAAAAAATATATTACTACCCTTGTGACTTTGTTAGAGGTCCTTCAGTCAAGTTGGGGTTCTGGACAAGGCAGAGCTCAGGTCATCAGACTGCACTCTGTAAGAGTTGCTTGAGTTTACTTGACTGAACAGGTAGCAGTCTACAAATTGAAGCATTCTCTTCAAGCTTACTAATTTCCTTCTATAAATTAAGAAAAGTGTTGATATCTTTCTGTATAGAAGGATATGAGCACATAGTGTTTTATTACAAATAATCGCTTCCCAAGAAAAGAACATGGAAGAAGGTAAATATGTGAGGCTCCGGTTATTGGTCTGTGTTGCCTTGTACCTGCAGTTTGTACTGGGTTGTGTTCATTTTGTTCTACTTTAAATTTTACTCCTGCCAAAGGAGTAAAATCTGTTAAATGTTTTTAAGTAACATCTGTTAAATGTTTTTAAGTAACAACTTTAACTTTCTGTTCCAAAGAAACCATGGAAGGAGACACGCCCTGTTTGCATAGTTTCTGGGTCTCTTTCATGAGACTCTTGTAGTTGCTATTTACAGATTTCAGTTTGCCAGAGGTTGTTAAGCGGTTGCTAGGTTGAGTAATATTGTATATAGATTGACTTTATATTTCTTTAGCAGTGCCAGCTGAAAGCTCGGGAGGAATGGAGGAGAGGGATATGTTGATATCTTTCTAAATTGGAGTTTAGTAAATTTGTACTATTTTTATAGCTTACAGATTTAGTGCTAGTCTCTTAAATTTATACACTGTGGGATTAACCCTCAAAATCGACTCAACCCAACTTCACTGGGAAAGTTCTGATAAAAGCTGAGTGCAATGAGATCTCTTTTTAAATTTTTTTTCACCATTATGAAAGTGAAACATGATTTTTAAGAAAAATATGGAATGTGTTGAAAAATAAAGAAAACTCACCATTGAAAGCCAACTGCTAAGTATGTATTTTACTTTATTGTGTAATTTTTTCTTTATATTAATCTTTTACTTATTAATTATATGTGTGTGTAAACATTAATCAGTTTTTCATGATAATCATAGGAATGTCTCCACATTGTTATATAGTAATTATAAATAGGATTTTAAATACCTGCTTGACATTCTGGTTAATTTGATGGTGTGCATTGTTTGTAACTCACAGTTGTGAGGCATTCTCAGAGGAGTTAGGGCAGGTGAGGGTAAGGAAGGATTCCAACTCTAGCTCTTTGTCTTGCTTTGACCCATTCTATTTCTGTATTAAATATATATAAGTATATATATATTTACATATATATTTCTGTATTAAAGATTCTATAGTGGTATTGTAAAGGGAACTGTATGATTTTTGGGGATATATTATTGTAAAAATTATTAAATAGATAAAACTAAAAATCTAACAAAATGAAATTTTTTTCTGACTGTAGTAGCGTAGCTGACAGAAATGCCACATGCAGGGGAGTTTATTTTCACCTTACAAACAAGGACAGTGAAACACATAAAATTAAAAAAGTGATCCTTAATAGAAAAAAATTTGCAATTTTTGATAGTACCATTGTTGTATTTTTATTTCTTGTAGGTATAAACAACATAAAACTGACTTTGAGACAGTTCCACAGCAGCGTCCCATTAATCTGCCTTGCCGAGTCACTGGTTGCCAGTGCAGAAGTTACGTTTATGTGCCCTTGAATGGCACGCAGCCCATTCGCTGCAGATGCAAACACTTCGCTGATCAACACAGCGCTGCCCCTGGCTTGGTGTGCAACGCCTGTGAGTTCCATTGCTACAAACACACAAACAAATTTTTTCTTTATTGACTATGTAATATGTCTATGGGCCATTTTTATTCAGCTGTAGAGTCACTACTAAACAGCTGAGAAAAAGTTGATGGGTCGCCAAAATTTTTATATTTTGTGGAAAAACTCATAATGTTATCTGGTGCTTTGCTATCCCTGATTTCATGTAATTAAACTCAATTGAGTCCATTGTAATGGACTTTAAAGAATCACATGGTTTGATTAAAATGTTTGAATATGGAAGTTCAGTCAATTAAATCTGTTAGTTTTTTTCCAAGACCATTTTGCAAGTCAAAACATTTTTTTGTGATTTTTCTGGCTGATTCTTATGTTGTTGCCTAAAACATAGGCTGTTGGGAAAAGCAAAATGTAGGGTTGGTAATTTTAACACTTTGTATGCAGTACCAAATCCTTCCATATCTAGACCCAAATCCCAGCCCCCATCCCATATAGCCTTTCAAAAACCTGGTGAAATAGGTAGGGTTTTAGTATAGCAGTTTTCTTCAGATCTTTAATCCAACTGTTTTCACGGTAGTTTGAGTTCAAATGTTAATGCAATGAAATAGGTTATAACATTTTAAATAACTGGGCAGGAAAATGTTTCATTATTTAAGAGTGGAAATAATTGCATAAAAGTTATTATTTGCCTTGGTTCCTACATACAATTCTGGCTGTGAATGGGTAAAAATTTTGTTATTATATTTATATATTAATTTTGTTATAATATTCTGATTGCTGTTTCAATATGGCTTATGCTTTTGATATAACAAATTTACTAAGACGAGATTCATAGATTTCAAGGGTACACTTTAATGATTTTTAGTATATTTAGTTGTGCAACCATCACTACAATATATTTTAGAATATTTTTGTCACCCATTGACTCCTTGTCTATTGACAATTATTTCATATTGATCCCTCCTCATATTTGTAGGCAATCAATAATCTACTTTTTGTTTATGAATTTGCCTATTTTAGACACTTCATTTAAGTAGAATCATAGAATATGTGGTCTTTTGTGACCAGTGTCTTTCACGTGGCTTATCTTTTTTATGACTCATCCACAATGCAGCATATATTAATACTTCTTTCATTTTTATTGCTAAATAGTGTTCCACTGCATCTCTTTTGTGTCTGTGGGTTAGCCTTTCAATATAGCTTTTATGGAGAACTGATTCATAGAGAGGTCTCCAGCTTTTGACTCAGTATTTGAGGACAGGGCTTGCATTTTCTGGCTCTTCGGTGGATAACCCAATTTCTCTTAGTATGTTGTTTTTTCCACTATTTTTTCCTGCTGCATCCCCCCGTAGCGCCTTAAGCATCTCTCTTAAGTATGAACAGTGGCTGGAAGGAAGTTCAGGGACTTGTGGTTGGAATTATAGCGGCCAGAGAACAATGGTGAGGGATCTGACTTCAGGTGACTTTTGGCCTAGATGAGTTTTTTGGGGGCAGACAACTTATTATCTATATGTATCTAAAAACATTTAACTCTCTTTATATCTTGATTTAGGTTCCAAATGTTCAGGATTCCATAGTTGCTTCACTTGCAGTTGTGGTCAACCTGCATATGCCCATGACACAGTAGTGGAAACTAGGCAAGAAAGACTGGCTCAGGGAAAACCAGTGGGACAGGATGTTCCTTATGCAGCAATGGGAGGATTAACTGGCTTCAGCTCATTAGCAGAAGGCTACATGAGGTTAGATGACAGTGGAATTGGTAAGTGATGATATATGAACTGTGATCGTGTCATATTGTTTTTATATGTGCTAACAGTGGTGAAGGCTTATAATTGTTTAGTATTTTATGTTCATGATTTTTTTTTCAGAAAACATTCTCTCATGCCTTTTATGTTTTTTGGAAAGATTTTATTGCCGCTCTACAATATATTGCTATACAAATTTAGAAAACACAAGAGAAAAATCACTCCTGTCCTAATACTTACTACCAAATCCCTACCTTTAATCCCATTGTTTGCAATACTCAATAATTTTTCTTTTACATGATATGGTACAGTTCACCTGCTACATCATTGTGTGCAGTTTTTGCTGTCTCATTTTGGAAACATCAGCATTTATGTTCTTGTGTGCACATATGCATGTGTATATGTACATATTAGGTTTATAACAATGTACATATATGTGCATATGTACACACATATTCTTGTGCATATCTAAACGTTTAGTATCAGGAGAAATTTTTTTTTTTTTGAGACTAGGTCTTGCTATTTCTGCCTGTGGAACTGCAGGCTCATGTTGCCTGGGGTACCACGGACTCAAGCAATCCCCCGCCTCAGCTTCCCAGGTAGCTGGGATTACAGGTGTATGCCATCACACCCAGCTATATTTCTTTGGGACTAGGTCTCGCTACATGCCCCTGGCGGGACTCGAACTGCCATCCCTGGCCCCGGTTGTGGCTTCCTAGGCTGCTGCTTACAGGCATGTGCCACCATGCCCAGCCTGTATCAGGAGAAATTTAACTGGATATATTTCAGATTGCTGAAGGTAGTTGGATCTGTGCGAGTGTTGGGTGGGGTTGGGGAGAAGAACATGATTTTAATGTACTTCAAATATTTAATGTCTCTTGTGCATTTCAAAATAAGAATGAATTATTACTTTTTTGTTACAAAATTTGTAAATATAAATTAACTTTTCTTGTTGTAGAGAATGAAAATGAAGTGCAGGATCCTCTTGGACACTTTTCTTTCCCAGAGGGTGTTTTGCTGTTATCTATCTATCTATCTATCTATCTATCTATCTATCTATCTATCTATCTATCTATCTATCTATCTATCTATCTATCTATC
>PVHY01025365.1:0-18500 GCA_004024945.1 Uropsilus gracilis
GGGCAGGGCAAGGATTCTCAGCTGGTGGGTCCCCTGCTCTTGTCTTTGCCTTTGCAGGTTTGGGTGTCTCATGGGGTCTGCGTGGGTAGCTAATGTTACACTGATGTGGGGTGGCTGCTGACCTCTTATCTTCCTCTGGTATCTGTATCTTCTTAGTTGCCTTTGACTGGGAGGCCCTGCCTAATTGGTGTCTGTCACCCTGTGAATGTTCTGCCTCACCGGCTGCCTTGTGCTCAGCCTCCTGGTTGTCTGCACCCTCAGACTCCCCTCCCTGTACAGACACGTGGCCGATGACCATGGGGTGTCCACCTCTAGTAAGCTGAGCACCCACACCTACCTTGGACCTGGCTTGCAGGAGTGCTCCCCTGACTCCTTCCCCCCACTCTCACTGTTCTGGTCATCTGCCCAGGTTGCACGGAGGGCCTCCATGGTGCAGACACCGCCTGGAACGGTCGTGGTCTCTGGAGTAGTTCCCGATCATCCCTGGGATGGTGCCAGCCTTGCTGCCTCCACACCCTCTTTCTTCAGAAGCGTCAAACTCCACAGACTTCCACCTCCCACATGGTGAAGGGACGTGCTGGCGGGATTCCATTTTCTGGCCGTCTGCTGTGCAAATACATCTTCCGTGGGGTCAGCCTTACTGAGGAAGCCATATCTACGCCGCACATTAAACCCCTTTCCTGGTCCCCAAACCTCCCTTGTGCTTTCCAGGGGCCTCCAGCTCTCTGTGTCTGGGCTGCTGTATGCTTCCTGGACAACTGCCCGTGGTGCCTGCCCTTGTGTGCAGTGCTGGTGGAGTGGGGGCCCGGTGGGTGCTGGTCTGCGCCTCCCTGCTCCTCCTGGTGGAGGTGGTGCTGGCTGTGGCCAGGACGGCTCCTCCCTGGGATGTGATGGCAATGGGGCTGGCGGTGGCAGGGGGTGGTGGGAAGCTACTCAGGACTCTCAGGGGTACCCACTAGACTCTTACTGTTGATCAAACGCAGACTAACTCGTTTGTCTTCTGCATTTTGATTCAAGAGTACTGAGGTGTTGCTTGCAAAGCATTACTGGACAGGGCCTTGAGTTAGGGATCTAGTGGGTCCTCAGGAACTGGTAAAGATTTTCACCATTGAAGGGTTGGAGAAAAGGAAGTTGAGGAGTTTTGAGGCTGCTGATTAAGATGAAATGTTACAAGGGAAATGCTTGTTGACTGGGTTCATCTGAAAGCATCCAATGGCCTTGTAAGCAGCGATGATTTCATGCAATCAGTGATGGACAAGTGTTTGTGGAGATAGTTGAGGAACCCAAGGTCAAGTGAGAGACGTAGCAGTGACACCACGGTCATGGGCATGACAGTGACACCAGGGTCACGGAATGGCTGACCTGAACAAAGTCAGGACAGAAAACTGAAATGGGCTCTTTGGGTGGGAGGTAGGAGGTTACTCTCTGGAAGCAGTTTGGATTCTGGGAGATGCAAATGTAGAAGGGAACGAAGAGGCTATTCCAGCATGAAAGGCCCTGGGCCGAAGGCTCAGATCGTGGTCTGGCCACAAGGACTGATGGGTGAATAATCAGTGCCACTTGGTGTGTTGGTCAGTGGGAGAGCCCAGGGTCTGCTTGGTGACTTAGCTGTGCTGCTACTTGGGGTGAGTTGTCCTCCTCCTCGGGGAATTGGGGTCCAACTTTAAAACTTCTCATGTCTGATTAGAGATCTGAGTGTGAAAATGAATATGAGGAGATTGACCCAGACTCAACAATTGCAACTCCCCTCCCACACCCTCCTTCCGAAGAATAGATTCCTAGCAGCCAGTGCCAAGGACAGGGAAGCCTTGCACCCCCAGATGGTCCCTGGGAGTGACTGCCTAGGGTCTGCATTGTCCTTCCACCAGAATTGCTGGGATATGCCCCAGAAGGAGACAGCATGAGCATCTGTGACTACAGCTGCACCCACAACCCCTGCTGGCAAGAGGGGTCAGATAGGTCTCAACTTCCTGTCATCCTTCAGCTGAGATCTGAGCCCTTAGGATGCTGGGAACAGACTGCTGTTGGTCCTGCTGCATGAATGTTCCTGTGGTTGACAAGGAGTCTTCTTAGAGAGCCACTGTGTCATGGTGTCCGGAGCAATGCAGATCCTAATCCTTGCAAGTTGTGAACGGGTGCCCTCCTGCAAAGGGACTTCATGTTGCAGATGGAATTCAGGTTGCTAATCAGCTGTCTTCCTAGAAGAAAGTCCCTCCACCTCTAGCTCCTTTCCTTGGTGGCTCCTCTGGTGTGCCTGCTCCCCCCACCCCCACTGCCTCCTGCGAATTGTTTCCTCTTGTCAGAGTGTTTCATGCATCCTTGATGCCCATTGGGATTTGTGGTCACAGTTCATGGCAGCTTTTATCTCCTGGGTGCTCACTGGACAGCCCACCCATTCGGCACGAGCAGATTGTCATAGAGAAACCCCGCTGGTGGTTGAGACGCAGGCAGGGTGTCACACTGAAGAACCCAGCCATCTCAGTCACAGCCTATCATAAATACTCTGATGGAAAAGCCAGTCACGTTAGTCATCAGACACACAGTGGGCCTACAGGCAAAGGGAACCTATGCTATCACGTAGTTCACCAGATAAAAAACTGGTTCGGTGATGAGCTTTAGCACCTGAGGCAAAATCCTGTGTTTCTAGAAGTCCAAGAGTGATGGATGATGGATCAAAGCCACCATGTGCCCCCAGGCTATGGAAGTGAAGCTTCCTCCAGGAGGTACACCTAGGATTCTGCACCTCAAGAAACTCTCATTCAAACAGCAGGTTGCCCCAGGATGGGCTTGGGAAACTGACCGCTCAGGTTGGGCAACCCTCATTCAAACCCATAGGATGGTCACCCGATGGTCAGCTAGGATCTGTGCAGTATCCACTGAAGAAACCAGGCCTCCTGCACCTACCCACCTCTCTGTCACTCGCTCTGTTAACATCTCCGTGAGGGCAGTTAGGTCTTCTGTATTTTTCTTAGCTCTTCCTCTGCATGCTGTTATTCATGCTGCTAAAATAGAATCCAGAGAAGAGAATGGACAACAGTAGATTGATGTGACCAAGTAGTTCCTGTGAGCCAAACTTTGTGCTAAGGACTTAATTATGACCCAATTGTTTACTTAAGGCCATGCCATTGTGTCAGATTTATTAGCTAAGAGAATGAAGGCTTGTGGAGATGATCTAGGACCAGTGCGGCTGGCAAGTCCGTCGAGAGCCAGGATCCAGCCCAGAGTAGTTTGAGCATGGAGGGAGTCCTTGTCATTTTCACTCTATGAATGAAAAAATTCCAATAATCCACAATTTTACTCTTATAAAGCTTAGAAAATGGATGTTTCTTCTTATGCCCTGGAGGCAGTACAAGATCCCACTGCGCTTTACGAGCTCTCAGATAAATATTAAATTACATTTGATTAAAGCTTGGTGCCTGAAACTTATTGCCATGTTCCAACATTGAAGACTAGAATTCCATCCGTGCAGTAGCTCGCGCCTTCCCTTCCCGTTAAACAGAGTGGTCAACTGGCTGCCCTGAGGCTTAAAGTCCTGAGCATCTTGGATGCCAGAGATTTCTCTGTGATGGTTTGGAGAGCGCACAGATTGTGCTTTGAGGAACACACGGGAGCCAGTGAAGGCTGTGTCAGTGATGGAGGCTGTGGACTCCTGATTGTCACTTCTGTTCTTTCCTGTCTCTCTAATCCCAACGATCTGTTGAGGGTGGGAATGGAGCAGAAGAAGACATTGTTCCTGCTTTGTTTTTGCCTTTGATGTGTCTGTTCCCTTCGCGGATAGCGGGGGTCACGGCGCAGGGCCCCCAGGTCATGGGGGGTGATGGGCTAGCTTCCTCTCTTCCACCAGGCTTCCTGTCTCCTGTGGGATGCCAAAAATGGATAAGAGATACGCGCTGAATGAGGGAACACCTTTATTCATTCCAAGCATCACTCCAACGCACTGGAGATGGTTTCAGCAAGTCTCTTATCTCTAAATGGCAGTCCCCTATCCTCCTTCGAGTAACCCACCTGAGAGACAGTCCCTGAAGGATAAAGGCGTTTACCCCACAGGTGATTTTCGGCTAGATAATGACCCCCCCACCCCCCATGTACTGCTTGCCATGGGATCTTGGACATGGAACCTCTAGTAAGCGATTCCGTGCATGCTCACCAAGCCCACGTCTACCCCTCTGTCTTAGGCTGTCTGAATTCCTTCCACCCGTTTTTCTTCTTCCTGCCCCCGGCCTCCAACAGCCTCCCAACCAGGAGGCTCGAAAGTCTCCTCACGAATCGAAACATTGTGCTGCTGCAGGTTGTGTCTTCGGCAGCCACTGCCTCCTGCCCTCTTCCAGGAAGGCGCATTGAGGGGTCACATGCACGCGTCTCGTTTCATTTCCTCAACACAAACCCCCGGGAGAAATCGGGGTGCTTGCTCTCAATCTCTACACCAGGAAACGGAGGCCCCAGGGATTGAAATGGTGCCCAGAGTCACATAGCCAGTGTGGGCGGAGCTGGGCTTACTGTCTTGGTTTTCCATATCCAGGACGGCCCTCGTCGGAGCGATCACGTTACCTGGGGGGCCTTGGTGGAGACCCCCTTCAAGAGCCTCCGCCTTGGCAGGACGTCCAGTTTGCAGCGACCACCCCAGCCCAGAGTGTGCAAGAGGAGGAGGCTGTTACTGGCCCCGCTCACAACAGACTTTCACTTCTAAAGAACTGCACCCCCACCCAGCTTCATAGATGAGGCCGAGAGGATCGCGGGGCGGGATGATAACCGGACACACTCCTTAGGGACGAGGGGACATTTCCTGTCGGGCTTCCTCTTGGTGTCATGAGCTCCAAAATGGCACCTCAGGTGATTACTGTTTTCTTCATTAACTGGAACGAAACCCCAGCAAAGCCGCTTTCTCCCCACTCACATGCTTTGCTGGGAGCTCAGGCACCCTTCATTTCCAGCCCTTTAGAGCCTGGTCCATGGCTCAAGGTCACGGAGAGAGGACGGCTCTGGTGTCAGGCAGCCAGGGCTCTCGGCGTGGCTCCAAAAGGACGAGCTTCTGTTTCCCTGGATGGTGTGGGATAGTGATGGGAAGCGCGGAGGACCCGCGTGGCCCGTTGACGCAACTTGTCCCCAGTGAGCCATCGACCCACACGCTTTGGGTCTGAGCTGTGGTCCGGGCGTCCTTGAACCAGTAGGACGCAGTGAAACACCCACGAGTACGAAAGTGGAGGCTGCAAGGTCTCCTGAAGTGGTGATTCTCAAAGGGAGCACATTCTCCCCCACGGGGGCCGTTTGTAATGTCAAGAGGTCGCTTCCATTGTCTGAACTGGGAGAGTGGGAGCAGTGTGGCCGCTGGGAGGCTAGGGGGTGCTTGAATGTTCCATGGTGCGCAGCCACAGCACTGGTGTCTACCCCTTCTGAGGGCTCATCCAGGCCAGAATGCGAAGAGTGCAGAGTCTGGCAAACCTGTTGGGCTTTAGACTGGGACCTGCCCCTCTGTGCCCAGGAAGAAAACGGGACAAGAGACATCACGTGAGGCTACATGCGCGTGAGGTCGCAGTGACAAGGAGGGGCCCTGAGACTCTCTAGACCAAACCACCCCATCATTCAGGCCCGCTGCCTCTTGCACAGGAGAACACAGCCAGTGTGCACCACCCACAAGACTCCGGAAGAACAGCCGAGCTGAGCCCAGCCCAGTCTGCAGGATGACAAACACACATAAAAGTTTCCCTTGGCTTCTCTGAGGCCCCTGGGTTTGGGAGCGGCTGTTAGCCACCAGTGGTGACTGGAACAGTAGAGAACAGGAAAGACTGCAGACTCTTGTGTGTCCTTCTGTCAGCGGGGGGGCGCTGTGATCCACCCCAGGTCCCAGGACTCAGGTTCTCACCCCCTCTCCCCCCTCCCAGAACTGCTGGCTGACAATGCACAGCTGAGAACCTTTCCAGGATTTGCCTTCCACGGGAGGTTGTTGCCTCCTAAGTTCACAGTCCTGACATACAGGAAGAAACTTCTGGCACTCTCACTTCAGAGCAGGACAATGGGGGTCACCTCAGGGGTAGGGCTCCCCAGGACCCCTGCTGAGACGCAAATACTAAGCACCTTCTCAGCCACCTCCAACTTCCTTCACTCTGGGAGGTCTTGCTCTCAAGGCCTGGGCCCCAAGAAACTAGTCCTCCGTGCAAATCTTGCTTGCAGAGTTTGTTTCCCAGGGGACCTGACTTGAAATACCTTTCCCAACCCGATTTCCTCCCATCTAGAAGTTTGGTATTAGGCCCTCCTGGATACAATGCTTAGACCAAGGATACTGTTCCCGGGCTGCTGAGTCAGCCATACATCTGCGCCCTCCCTAGCTTTCAGTCTCGGTTAAGTTTTCAATTGTCTTGATGATGGGAAAGAAGCACTAAACCTTGCCCTGAGCCCAAAGAGAGATTCAAAAGTTTAACTGTAACGCTGGGAAACTTCTAAACAGCAGAGAAACACAGGGAGACATTCATCTTCTCCGGGAATGCAGGAAGCACAAATTAAATCCACCTTGAAATACCATTTTACACTGACTAAATTAGCAGAACCAAGTAAAAATAAATTCAAATGCACATTGCTGGAGACATTATGGTGAATATTGGGTCCTCTTAATCTGCCGATTTGATTATAAATTTCTTAACACTCCGAGAAAATAATATGGCAACGTAATGGAAGCTGTCTTTGCCCTCTGGCCCATTAATAAGAATATACCTGAATGCATTTTTTAAGAGAAGATTTGGGATTGAAATTCTGATCTCTAAAGTTTTACCACCGAAAAGCATATTATATGGTGGGTAAATAGCAGATAGCAGGGAACAAGAAGTCAGAGCACAGAGTTTGAAGACTGGGCAATCTGTATTGCATGAAGAAGAAAGACGTATATCAAACAGTTTGCATTATTTTAACAAGATTGCTAATCTGACCCTCAACAACCAAATTGCCCAAGGAGCAGTAAAAGCCCCAGTCTCCTGGCTGATCTCAAATCTCAGGAAGGAGAGGATATATGAGTCAGGCCCGGGAAGCTGCATTTAAATAAATCCTCCGGATCACCCCATGCCTCCCAAATATAAAGCAGTCCATTGTTGAAATCATTCCTTTGTGCCTTTTCAACAGATGGAAATGAGAGGGACTCACCCTTTCTCTGAGTTGCTGTCATTATTTTGTTATTATGCCTTCACATTTTTAAGGAGAAAAAAATTGTAATTTTTCTTGTGTGAACCAGAGAAAAGTCATTTTAATTATAGGTGTCTTAATAGTTCCCCATTAAGGTTCATAGCTTGACCTCATCCACACGGGTAGGTTAAGTACCAAGAGAGAAAAGTCTTGCACTAAGGAAAGAGTGTTGCAAAATTGTTATTAATCTTCCTGGTAATGGATATTTGTGATATATTTAAGAATCTTCCATTACTAACCCCTCCAAGGTCCCTTGGTTTCTGTGTCACACACCCTTTGGCTTCCGGCTGTGAGGTTGGGATGGCTCATATATAGCTCGGGTTCTATCACCTGCTTCAGGGAAGGCTATTCTCAAACCTGAGGGAGAGACATTAGCTCCAGAAACTTAGAAACCCCATGTCTGGGTGAGAGGAACAACACATGTGCGACATGCACATTTTGGGGTGGAATTGGGAAGACAGGCGGAAACATTCGATTTAAGCATGTCACCCCCTGCATGCCTGGCGAAGTCATTAGCACTCCTGAAATAGCTGTCATGGAACAACCACATGTTCTGTCTCAAGAGCTCATTTCAATGACTATTTAACTCACCCCATGTGCTTGCCTTGCTGAATTCCTGGTCTTTTAAGAGCTTTATCAGAAACAACCTTAAGTCCAGGTTCTGTAGCCAAGGGATATTGATGAGGGAGGCGTCACAGGTGAACCTTGAGCTCAATTTACATTCACCTCCTATTGAGCTCCGTCATGGACTGGAAGGAGTAAGAGAGTATCTGAATCCAGGTACACGTACAAATACACACACAGAGACACACATATACACACACATCCACACATACACTCATAATAAAAGGGCCTCAAGAGGGCAAACGATGACTCCATTGAAAGGACATTAGAGGTAGGTGACAAACACCGAGGATGATTTGGAGAGGGTCAGGAGCTTGCCTTTCTGTCTCTGTCATGTCTGAAGAAGACAAAACCAAAATCTGCCCTTGGCGTCAAGTGAGATGACCCCGTGTCAGTGACAGAATGACAAAGGGCTTTGGGTATAATGTAGTACCGAACTCGGAGTCCAGAGACGTCTCCAAAACTTTTTTCCTAACACCACAAATAGTGGTTCTTTGAGGACATTCAGCTTAAGATCGATCCCTAAGATTGAGGTGTCATCAACTGGATTAACGATAAGAATGGATGCCGGGTATGGTGGTGCGTGCCTATAATCCAAGTGCTGGGAGGCAAGAAGACAGGGATCACTTGAGTTCACAGATATGAGACTACCCTGAGCAACACAGCAAGACCTGGTTCTCAGAAAAGCAGCTGGGTGTGGTGGCGGGTGCCTGCAATCCCAGCTACCTGGGAGACTGAGGCTGGGGAATCACTTGAGTCCATGGGGTCAGGACTAACTCGGGCAACATAGTGAGACCTAGTCTCAAAAAACAAAACAAAACAAAAAAAACAAATAAGAATGGAGAGAAAAAGATCTTGATCTCAAACTCAGGCTTAATTTTCTGAAATCTTGATTTTCTGAAATCTTGACCTGTTGTTACTCATGTTTAAGCTATGCTACTTAGTTAACTGTGGTTAAATGTCTAACCAAAAGCATGGTTTTACTTTTCTAATGAACTATATGCATTTAACTGAAAGACTCATGATTGTTTTCTGGTAAAATGTGTGTCTTTTACTTTAGACCTTACATGCGAGCCCAGATACTGTCCAGAATGCAATAATCCTGTGACAGTGGTGCTGCACTTTTCAAGTCATGTGTGTCTTTTCTCCTCCTCCTGAAAGAATTCAGGATTACTTCTAACTGTCAATTACTATGACACCGTATTTTGCAAAATAATATTAACTGAATATTAATATCTTAAAGTTAAAGGAATAGGAATTTATTGATTTTGTTTCTGCATTTAGCTAAGTCTCAGAAACATTTTCCTAAAAAGAAAAAGCAAAAATATATTGTCTTCTAGAGACCTTCAAACTTTCTGGAAAGGACTTGATAATAAGCGTTTTCACCTTGGCGGGTCCTGTACTTGTCTATGTATCTATGCAGCTCTGACATTGCAGCCTACCCACCTCCATAACTGCTCATTCAGCCTTCGATGTGGTTGTGTTCCAGTAAGTTTTTATTGGAACCACCGTTGACTTAGTTTGCCAGTCCCTGGTTTAGAGAGCAGATCAGTCATTGCAGCAATAGCTATGTTTTTCCACACACACTGTTTGACTTCAGGAAAGGCCCAGAGAGGTGAAATCACTTACCCCAGGACACACAGACCTGTCACCTAAACATCCCTGCTGTTCCCCAACACACAGTGGAAGCCAGAATGCTGCTGACTCCACAGACAGGTTGGTGGAGAAGGGAAGCAGGACCCTTCCCCAAATCGCTTCTTTCTGACTATAATTGGGGCTCGTGTTTGACCCATGTTTGTTGGTTTGGTTTCAAGAGTGGAGAAACCACCAGCTGTGAAGGCCATCCACTTGTGCTCGAAGCCATGCTTCCTGTCCAAGCTTCATATTCTCTGATGCGTAAAATGCGGCCTTTGGCTTGATGATCTCGAATTTCACTCCACTTTTGAATGCTACGATTCTCCCAGCTTATTTGGTCCAACTCAGCATTTTCCCCGTCCACCCACAGTGACTACCAGCTTGGCCAAAAGTAGCTCAGACCTTGGGCACCCAGGGGCCCAAAGGTGACAGCCCCACCCCTGTCTCAGATGTCACTAGATCGGGTGTTTCTCTGCCTGTCAGGCAGAAGCACCTCATCACAGCACCCAGGGGCTCTGATGACCTCACCTGTGCGGGCTCAGTGTTGGTTACCACATAGAAGTACCCACCTGCGCACAAAGCCTTTCTGTTTTTGCTTCTGAACTGCTGAGATGGGCATTTTACCAACTCACTAGTCCTACTTATAGATTTATCTATCCCTCTAGAAACTCCGCTTCTCACAACTTCTTCACAGTAAGCAGTTTTATAACAAACCATGGCCTGGTTTCCACGGATGCAAGGCCAAGCCGGGGAGGCCCTCCTGTGGACTTGAGTGCGCTCCGGGCATTATTGCCATTCACTTTTGGCCAGGGATCCAGATGATCCTTTCTCCACTGCAGGACCTCCATCGATTTTCATTAAGTTTTCTTCCCAAGTAAGACGATGAAGGAAGCAGGGTGCTGGGTTGAGGCCAGAGGACTGGTTCAAGGCTCACTGACCTCTTAGCCAAGGCGTACGCCCTCTGGCAGGTCCTACAACTATACTTCCAGCTTCCCTACAAAGTAGTAGAGAAGGGAGCCCCTGCCTTTGCCCATGCAGTGCTCCTGAACTCTGATTCCACAGTGGAATTCACTGAAAAGTAAAAAACAAACAAACAAAAACCTGTATTTCTCAGCCCTTTCCTGGACTTGTTCAATCAGAATCGATGGGTGATGTTCAAATGGGGGGGCAGTCTAACTCAGGTCCTCCAAGAGACTCGAGTGAGTAACCAGCCCTGGCAGCCACATGCTTTAATAGCTTAGCATAGTCAGTAGGAACAGCCAAGGAGCCTTCTAAATGTGTGTACTCTGATTTCTGTTATTCTCTCTCCAAAATTCTCTGCAGACAAAACCCAAGTGAAATAAAATAAGCAAGTGGATAAAAGGAAGGGGTATGATCTCGAATTTTACTCCACTTTTGAATGCTACGATTCTCCCAAAATTTCAGTGGGGCCTAAAGTGAGAGGTATGTTGTTATCCGTAGCAATCCTCTCTTGACCACAAGGGGGTTTGGTTAATGGGATGGCTCCTCTGACACCCCTGAAAGCTGGAGGGTGAGAGTAGTTCTGGGAAATGGGAGAGGTTGCCTGGGGGACCCATTGTGTGATAAGAGGGTTGAAAGTTTCAGCCCCATCTCTGACCTCGGGGCTGTCAATGACATTCAGTCACCCATGGCCAGTGAGTTGGCCAACCTCACCTGTGTGATGTGGCTTCCAGGTTGGTGAGCACAGGGAGCAGGGGGCCGGTGTGGAAGCTCTGTGGCCCTTCTCACACACCTGGCTCTGGGCATGTTTCCAGAGATACAAGGTCCGGCTCCTCTTGTGATCTATATCCTTCACGTCAAAGTGGCCACCCAGCGAGGGCAATGCTGCCCTGAGTGCCCTGAGCCACTTTAGCACATTCATTGAACTAGAGGTGCGGGTCGTGGGGCCTCCCATCTGACTGATGGAGAGCTGCAGGTCACTTATAGTCTGTCAGGAGCACAGGGGACCACCTGGACTTGCAACTGGTTACTGAAAGGGAAGGGGACCAAGGTGGGGGGCCCAGTCCCCAACTGTTGGTTCCAACACTGTTACCAGGCTGTAGTTTCAGAGTTGAGTGAAATGGCAGGACATTCAGCTGGTACCTGAGATTTGCTTAGTGTGGGGACCCTCCTCCACCCTGAACACATTGCAATTCATCTCACACTCATAGCAGCCTATCCTGCCTTATGGTTTGGTTCTCAGAGGTTTTCCTTGAGACATACAACCTTTCTAGATTAAAACTAGGGTCAGACAATTTAACCCCCAACAGTCCCTGGGACTGAATTAAATATGCTGTCAATATGTTTAGTTCTACGGAAATCCTGAGAGATGAGGTGGGTGGCTTCATTTTTTCAAAGAGAAGCAATTAAAACTTGGGAAGGTGAATCATGGGAGGGGGTTCCCCTAACTGGAAAGTGGAGACCAAGCACCGGTATTCAGGGTCTTTGGTGAGGTTGTAGCTGCTTCTTGATTCTACGAAATGGAGCTTACGGCTCCATTGTTTCACATCACAGGTGTCAGGCAAGTCATGCTAGTGATCCAATCCCATCACATCTGTGTGTTGTCCCATCTTCAAGGTGCTTTCCCACCTTTATGTCTTACGGAACCACCTTATTGAATTAGTTGATTAATACCAGGCTACCAGTTAGATGATTACTACTACTCTCTTTCAAGGTGGGTGGAGTTCCCAAAGTTATAATAGGAAACCTCCCAGGCAGGGAATGCTATAAACTCTTAGTAGGTGCATTCTCAGGCACCCTACTATGGCCCTGCACAGGACTGAGGAGGTGGCTGGGCTAGCATCTGGTGAAGACCCTAAGAGTGGGAATCATCCATTACAAAGACCTAGCAATTCCGCTCCCAGACCTGTCCCAAGAGCAAGGAGAACATCCATCCACCTCGAGATTTACACCCCAAAGTTTGTAGTAGTGTGGTTCCATAGAGCAGAACCAACACACATATGCCCTCCTCTAGATAAACATTGAAACAAAGCCCAGTAAACCTAGCCAGCTACACATCTTTTGACCGAGGAGAGGGATGAAGTACTGGTATGTGCTTTACCATGGTAGGCTCTCAAAAAGAGAAACTGTTGAGTGGAAGCAGTCAGATGTAGAACACTGCAGGATAGATTGTTCTCTTTATGAAATGTCCCCAAGGCAATATGCTAGAGCCAGAGCACAGATCAGCCCCTGTTGCGGGCCAGGCAGTGCACTCATTATAAATGAGCAGAGCTCTTCTTGAGCTGGCAGAAATATGCTAAATATGGGGTTGGGACCCTGTCATGCTTTCATGAGTTTACTCAGAAAGAAATGGATATAAGGAAAACAAACAAATGAATAGACAAGAAAAAACTGAAACTGCCAACAAAACTGAAGCACAGACAAGAGAGGGGGAGGAGGGTGGGATTTGGGGGAGGGAGAGGGAACAGGAGATTTAGATGGTGTATGGGTGATGGGGGAATGGGAGAGCCTTGGGGTAGACAATTATGTATTATATATGTATAAATATATGTATATATATGTGCAATCAATAAAACACTTAATATAATATGTAACAAAAATACAAAAAAATAAGAAAGCATTAAAAAAACAAAGAAATAGTTGAACTGCTCACTTAACAGGGGGAAGAGATATTATGGCAGGTAAATTTAACCTCACCAAGGTTTTTTTATTATTAAATATTATGTATATATTATATTTCACATCTTTGTAGTCTCTGGGGAATCACCCACCACCTCCCCTCCCTGATAGCTCCCACCCTTCCCCCCCACCCCAGTTGTGTACTTGTACTTTAGTTTGGTTGTTAGCTTGCTTTGACTTTTTCTCCTGGCCTTTTGCTTGTTTTTCCTATATTCCATATATTAGTGAAACCATTTGGTTTATGTCTTTTTTCTTTTTGACTTGTTTCTGCTAATATGGTATCTTCTAGGTCCATCCATGTTTTCTCAAATCCATCAAATTTGTCATTTTAATTGATGAGTAATATTCCATTGTGTATACAAACCACATCTTTTTCATCCATTCATTAAAAAGCCTCCTGATCAATAAAAGAAAGAACGGAGGTATTACTATTCCAGACTTCAAATTATACTACAAAGCCATAGTAATTAAAACAGCATGACACTGGTACAAAAACAGTCAGTCAGACCAATGAAACAGAATTGAGTGCCTGAAATAAAACCACACATATATAGTTAACTAGTCTTTGACAAAGGCGTGAAAAACTTACATTGGAACAAGGACAGCCTCTTTAATATGTGGTGCTGAGAAAACTGGACCAAGACATGCCAAAAAAAAAAAAATTGAACCAAGACAACTCCCTCACACTGTATACAAAAACCAACTCAACATGGATAAAAGAAATGAATGTAAGACCTTAAACCATAAAGTACATAGAGAAAAACTTGGGCAAACCCTCCATGAATTATACTCCATAAATCCCTTTATGGACACATCTATAGCTGGCAAAAAATGAAGGAAAGCATGAACAGCTGGGACGACATCAAACTAAAAAGCTTCTGTACAGCAAAAGAGACAATAAACAAAGCAAAAGGAAACCTCACTGAGTGGGAGAAAATGTTTGTCCTCCACAAAAGTGATAGGGGTTTGATAACAAAGATCCATAAGGAACTCACACAACCTAGCAAAAACAAAACAAGAAACCCAGTCAAAAAATGGGAAGAAGAACTAAAAAAGTCACCGAGGTTTTTTAATCTTTTTGTTGTTGTTGTTGGCCTCTTAGGTACCTGCCCAAAATACTGCAAGGTCATCACAGCTCAGACCTAAGTCTTCTGTTCTCTCCAAGACGTGTGGCAGAACCTCCAGAGGAGATCTTCCTCAAAGGGAACTGCACCAGAAACCAGATTCAACAGATGTGTTTAAAGCAAATGCTGACCTATACATTTATAGGAAGAAATTGACCTCAGGGACAAGAATGCTGTCTACCCCCGGAGTGTCCACTGTCTGCCCTGGGCATGCTGGAGGTTGCTGGCCACTGAGTGCATATTCTGGGATGGAGCAAAGCCCAGAGAGATGAGCTCACAGCAGCTGCCCACAAGACCTGGGGGCCAAACCAGCCACTTACTGGAGTCGCCCGTCCATGGACCCATTTGCGTGTTTCCCAGACTCAGAAATGCTTGGTGAGTCATTGACATGTCTAGTCCTTTCTTTCCTTCCTCCCCACTCCACCTCCCTTTCTTTTTGCTCCAGCACACAGGGGAGTATTTTAGGTTTCTTCAAATCCATGCACACTGACCTGCCTTCTTAGATCTGTCTGGAAATGCAGGTGCAAGAGGAGATGTGAGTGCAGCTGCCAATGTGCCTGTGATCCTGCTCACCTGGACTCTGGGTGTGGCTGGCACCCCTGTCATCTGAATGTAGGGCATTGGCATTAACTTGCACCTCATCATCAGCTTCTTACCCTCTTCTGTGCAAACTTACCAGACAACCGCCCTTTCTCAAAGCGTGTTTACTGTTGGAAATCTCTGAGCATCTCCCCCCGCCAACCCCACATGCGACACTCAAATCCCTCTAGTTTCCTGCTCCTGCCTTGTGGAGTTGGGTATAAAAGTCAGGGGAGAGCTGGGCGACTATGTGCTTCAGATATCATGAGAGCATTGCCTGAGGAGGAGGGCCACCTGGTGTATAAATGTCCTGTCAGTTCTGCCACCACTTAAACCTCAGGAACACAGACCAGGGTGTTTGGTGCAGACTGGGCTGTCTGCTGGCTTCCAGGAGAATGAGTGAGTCAGCTTTGGCTGCCCCTTCGGAAAGGGGTCAGTCCTCCAGCTCCAGCCCCAATCCCATAACCCATCAGGTCCCATACCCTGACTCTCACCCTAGACTTAGCTGCACCCCTGTCTTATTTGTGATAAGAGTACAAAGCATGTAGGGGTCCACATCGTTATTATCAATATAATTTCATCTTCAGTAACATCCATTGTTTCATCTCAGTCCTACTGTTATCAATCCCACTGTCACATTTAATAAAACAAATCATTTCCATTTGTTAAATGCCTAGATTGCTCCATATCAGAATGTCTCCTTTTTGTCTATCCCGTCTGCCCGTCTGTCCATCTGTCTGTCTCTATCTTAAATTTAGTGTCAAAAATTGTTTTCTCCACTAGCTGCTTATCACTCTTCTAGCATCCACTTACCTGTATCTACTTAAATATTTTCTTGTACGAGCAGTGTTGATATTTGGGATGGTATAGTTTTGGAGTGTCCTGTGCTTTTAGGGCCTATAGCAGAATCCTGGGCCTCTATCTACTAAAGTTTGATTGCACCCCTCTCCTAAGTCATGGTTCTCATGGATGGCTCTGGCAACACCAAGTGACCCCTTGGAGGAAGAAGAAGAAAATCTCTCTAATCTATTTACCCATTTATCTATATAACTTCTCTCAAGGAGGCAGAGTAGACATTATTATTCCCCTTTGACAGAAAAATAAGTTGAGGCTGAGTTTGGGTGACTGAATACGTATGTATTAAATTGTGGAGCGGAGTCACAAAACACAATTTGCCTTAATAGAAGACAATCCATGTCTTTTTCTTATAATATGAAGCTATTTTAAATTGAACATAGTAGCATCCATTTTATCATCAATGCCTCTGTTCTCCTTTATTCTCAACTTAAACTCTTTCAAGTTTAATTCTGACTCAAGCCTAAACAGATGTCTTCCAGTGAAAACAGTCAAAACTTCATTCCAATCTTTTCCTGAATCCATGGGGGGGGGGTATTTCCAGCTCTCCATCTGATCCCTAGGTTTTGCCCCTTGCACCCCCAAAGAGGGCATCAGCTGGCAGTGAGTGTATAGCTCCTCTCCAGCTGGGGGGCATTGTCCCCTTCCACAGGGGAAGGCAAAGGTCCCTTCTTGCTAACTTTCCTGTCCCTGTCCGTGGAATTCAGTCTGTCACAAACCCCTAAAGTTGGGCAATTTTAAAATTCCAACAATAGTGTTGTCTGTTTGCATTTTTCAGTGACATGCTGCAGCTTCTGAATGTAACTTCTGAAAAACTGAGCAAATGAAAAAAAAAAAAAGCGCTTTGAAGCAATCAGCTGGCTTCTCAGAGCCTGACATTTTGGTTCAGCTTTTAAACAGTCATTTTGATTTCTGCCCTACTACTCTGATGCTCATTAGACGGCTGACAGCTTCTGGCCTCCATGTCCGGAATCTAAGCAGGGAGAGACATTGTTTTCCAGCAATTAACAGTGATGCTTGGAAAGAGATGGCAACAAGCTGAAAAAAAAATTAATTGAAAATTTAACCTTCAAATAAAAATAGTGAGACTTCAGCTTCCATTTGTAAGCAGCTTACGCTGTCTATGCACATTCTGTTGTATTAAGTATTTTCTACTCCATTTCTGATTAATACAGCGGTGCTATTTTCCAGTCCAGTCTCCTTAATAAATATATGTGTCAAATATCTGTTTCCTCCCCTGAATGTGAAGCCTTTTAATTCCCCTTGTTTGCATGTGCTAACTGGTTGTGTAATGAGATTAACAGCTCTCTCCTTTTTTCTTCTGCAGATTTTGTAAGAAAAGGCGGTGGGCTCCCAGACAAAGTGAAAAAGGTACCTTCTTTAATTTTGCATCTTGTTAGCCGCGATCCAGTTGCTAATGTTTGTTTTATATCCATCTGTCAAAAGCGGTGCCAAAATACATCGTGTTTGCCTTGAATTGGCTCAATTAATCCTTCGCTGGAAACTGTTCTGTCATTTCATGTTTGGTTAAGACCCTGATTCAGTCGTTCCAAACCAGGAGCTCCTGTCTGCCAAAGGCGATTGGTGCTGCTTAATAGGACTTGCTGGGAATAGCCGCTTGATAAAGACAAAAGGGAAAGTTGGGGTGGAGACCAGGGGCATTGGGATGCCTGGATGGAATATAGATACAGGCGGTTGAGCCAGGGCTGTCACCTGCTCTGGGGTGCCAGGAGAGCCCGCTAAGGGCTACGCTTGGTCTCAGTCTGGGGTGAACCTCCAAACACGTGGCCTCCATGTCAATCATCCCAGGGTGGCCATTGGCCGGGGCAGCTGCCAGAGCACCAGAGAGAGGGGCTGAGCCGCAGATGTCGACTGCCTCAGCGTTCCGGAGTCCGGCAGGCCCCAGATCGGAGTCTCCTCAGAGGCTGCTTCCTCGGAGGCCTCCCTGACGCACACCTCACCTTCCCCTCCCCGCGTCTGCGCAGGGCCCTCCTCCGCGTCTGTGTCTGTCTGGTCAGCGTTTCCGCTCTGTGCAAGAGCACCAGCCAGCCTGGAGCGGGGCCCACCTCAGGCACCTCCTTCTGACCGGATGGCCTCTGCGAAGGCCCCGCGTCCGAAGCCCAAATGCGGTTACATCCAGAGGTACTTGGGGTTCACACTTTGACACGTAAAGTTGGGAGGGACGCATTCAGCCCCTAGTAGATGCTCACCAGAAACAAAGAGTTGTGCACGATGAGCTCAAAGCTGTGGAAGCTGCCTTTCCGCAGAGGCGGTTGGCAATCTCTCGCTCTTCTCTCTCCCCCTCTTGCTGTTGCTGTCTCCCTGCTTCCTCTTCCTTCTCTTCTTTTCAGTTGCTGCTACTCCTTCTGACAAAAAGTGCTCCTTCCCCTCCTCCCCCTCCTCCCCCTCCTCCCCTTCTTTCCCCCTTCCCCTCCTCTTCCCTCTCACACACACACACTCTCTCTCTCAGCTTTACCCACCATTTCCATGAAGTGAATGCACTGTACAGAATCTAGACACTATAATCGATGAGCTCTGAGTTCAAATCCTGACCCGACCTCCTTTTGGCTGTGTACGCATAGCAAGTTGCTTAGGGGGTTTACATTCTCCTGACTTCAGGTTTCTTGTCCTTAGCATAGCATTAATCACAGCCAGCTTTGTCTGTAAGGGCACTGCAGCACCATGGAGGAGGACTGGTGGTCCTGGGCTTGGGGGTCGGGGGTGCCCTGCCCTCAATGCAGACCCCACCACGGGGCCAAGTTCGTAGGGAAGTTAAACTTGCACAGCTGCCTCAGTGGTGGTATCCTCCTCCTCCTCCTCCTCCTCCTCCTCTCCAACCTCCTCCTCCCCCTCCCCAACTTCCTCCTCCCCCTCCCC
>PVHY01025366.1:0-18494 GCA_004024945.1 Uropsilus gracilis
AAAAGCAACTGAGGGGTAACTATTGCCAGTGTTCTAGTTTAGGCTTATTACCTTAATGGCTGTGTGCAGCATAATTGAAGCCACATCCATATCACTTTTGGCTTCCAAATCCAGGCCAAGAATGTGAGGGCTTTACTTGGTTAATTAATTCCATTCTATGTTCATTGCTAGCTGCCCTCCCTTTCTTTAAACAGAGACACTATTCACTAGCAGGATGAATTGGAATGAGCTTTCAAGGTAGTAATGAAGGCCAATATTGTTATTGTGACTAACACTGCATTCCTTGGTCCTCCTGTCATTTAGCAATGCTTATTGTATGAGAACAGAGCAGAGCCTACTTTTTGACTATTGGTACTTGCCTATGAAACTAGTGTGCTCAACTTCGCTACATGTTCAAACCTGGACCACGGGACAAACTTGCCTTGAAAAGTTCACTTTAATGTCTGTAGGACTTGAAAATTCTCAGGTGGAAAATGACATAAGGTGATGGAAAAACCTCGGGATAAACAATGATATAATATATATACACATGTATATATATATATGTACAATCAATAAAAAAGCTAAAAGAAAATAACGTCACTCTTCCTTTCCAGGCAATCCAATTTTAAATCATTTCTGATACACTGCATCTACTTTATTATTCATTTTTAGCTTCTTTCATTTTTATTGTATTTTCTTTTGCCACCTACAACTTAGCTAAAAGTGTATTTTTAAATTCCCAAATGTACAGAGGTAATATTTTTACAAATATCTAACTGAATTGTGTTGTGATCAGAAAATAGTATAACTGCCAGTAAAATTTTTGTATTTGAGAGGAATAAGCCATTATGAGATATAATTGAGAGCCTTTACTCTCATATACCTGTGGAGGTGATTTTGGGTAAACTCACCTGTTCATGAATAATTATACTGTTATATAATATATATTATTTAACTTCATTTATTTTGTTGTCCAGATATCCCATATTCATTACTAAGTCATTGTGTATTTTTCTCGGAAAATACTGCTTAAAATCTATTGCAATTCTAGAGTTGTCATATTTTTATAATTTGGAAAATGTATGACTGATGTAAGTTGAGGTTAAGTTTTTAGTTCCATACAAATTTAGAGTACTTATTTCTTCCTAGTAAATGTTTCCTTTATCATTATATAATGACCTTGTAATAGTATGGTTTCCTTAAAATATTTTGGTAAGTTGCTTCTCTGTATGCTATTTTTTTATTACTTACATTTTAGGTATGTCACCTGTACACATATAGAGCTGAATTTTAACAATCGGCAATGTCTTAAACAAATTTGATACATTATGTACTATGAATACTGACATAATTGATTTTATTTTGTTATTTTGTGATTTTGTTTATTCTAATTTTTCAATACAAAATTCTCTCCTTTTCTGCCTTTCATTGATTTGTTTCACTTGTTGTCTATGGCCCCCTCTATTTTGCTATAACTTCTATTTTTGTTATTTCCTTTATACTTAAATAGCATAGAGTTCAAATATCAAAAATTATTATCTATAGCTTAATCCCAAACCATATAATAACAGCAAAATTATTTAATTCTAGTCACCTCTTTATTTGCAAATTAAAATTGACCAATATGTATTTCAGCTCCTTTTTGATTTTACTATCAAATATATTCAGTGTTATTGTTGTTCTATATAATGCTCTTATTTATATTTAGTAAAATCTTTACCAACCTTTACCTTGCCTGCTATTCCTCTGTCTTATACCTTCAGTCTCTTATACCTTCCTTTTGGGTTTGTATTCCTTAATTTATTCTATATATAGTTCTTTCATAAACATTTTTCCAAAGAAGATATACAGACGGTGAACCAGTATTCAATATGGTGCACAATATGACTAACCACCAGGGAAGTGCAAATCAAAAGCATGATGAGATATTATCTCATACCTAGTAAATAGCTATATCACAAAGAAATCACAAGTGTTGCTGAGGATATAGAGAGAAGGGAATTTTGTATATTGTTGGTGGGAATGTGAACTCGTACAGCCATTATGCAAAATAGAGTTTGCTCAAAAAATTAAAAATAGAGCTACTATGCGACCGAGCACTCCACCTTTTGGGCACATACCTGAAGGAAATAAAATCACAGTCCCAAAAACATATCTGTACTGCCATGCTCATTGCATTGTTGTTTATACTATTTAAGACATTGCTTAAATATATTAAAATTGGAACAATACAGAGAAGATTAGCATGGTCCCTGCACAAGGATGACATGCAAATTTGTGAAGCATTCCATATTTTTAGAAGATATTTTAAAAACCATCTCTTTTACCATTGCACCAAAAAGAAAAAAAAATATCTGGGAATATACCTAACAAAACACATGAAGAACTATACAAAGAAAATTTTAAAACACTGTTAAAGAGATAGAAGACATAAGGAAATGGAAAGACATGCCATGCTCATGGATTGGAAGAGTTAACATCATCAAAATGGTCATCCTACCAAAAGCAACCTACAAATTCAAAGCAATTACTAAGAGTTCCAATGACATTCTTTACAGAGATGAACAAAAATTACTGAAATTCATATGGAATAACAAAAGACCTCAAATATCAAAATGTCTCCTGGCCAAAAAATAAGAAAGAATGGAGGTATTACTATTGTGGACTTCAAATTATACTACAAAGCCATAGTAATTAAAACAACATGGTACTGGTACAAAAGCAGACAATCAGACCAGTGGAACAGAATTGAGTGTCCTGAAATAAAACCACATATATATAGTCAACTAATCTTTGACAAAGGAGTGAAAAACTTACACTGGAACAAGGATAGCCTGTTCAATAAATGGTGCGGGGAAAACTGGACCAAGACAAGCAAAAAAATGAACCAAGATACTTCCTTCATCCCATGTACAAAAACCACTTAAAATGGATAAAAGACTTGGATATAAGACCTGAAACCATAAAATAGATAGAGGAAAACTTAAGCAAAACCCTCCATGAACTATACTTCAAAAATCCATTTCTGGACACATCTACAGCTGGCAAAAAAATGAAGGAAAACAAACAGCTGGGACTACATCAAATTGAAAAGCTCCATATAGCAAAAGATACAACAGAAAAAAACAAAAAGAAATCCAACAGAGTGGAGAAACTTTTTGCCCTCTACAAAAGTGATAAGGGTTTGATAACACAAATCCACAAGGAATTCACACAACTTAGTAAAAACAAAACAAGAAGCCCAGTCAAAAACTGAGGAGAAAAACTAAAATGATATTTCTCCAAAGAAGAAATACAAATGGCCAACAGGAACATGAAAAAAAATGTTCAACATTACCACGATTAGATACTACCTTACACCAGTAAGAATGACCCATATCAAAAAAACGGGCAACAACAAATGCTGCATGGATGTGGAGAGAAAGGAACACTCTTACACTGCTGATGGGAATGTAAACTGGTTCAGCTACTATGGAAAGCAGTGTGGAGGGCCATCAAACTAATGAAAATGGAACTACCATTTGACCCAGCAATCGCTCTTCTGGGAATCCACCCAAAGGAAACCTCAAACTTATACAAAGGGACACCTGTTCTCAGATGTTTATTGCAGCACCACTTATAACTGCAAGGACATGAAAACAACCCAAATGTCCCAAAACAGAAGAATAGATGAAAAAGATGTGGTATATATAAACAATGAAATATTACTCATCAATTAAAAATGACAAGTTGATGAATTTGAGATAACATGAATGGACCTAGAAGAAATTATATTAGCAGAAACAAATAAGAAAGAAAATGACAGATACCAAATGTTCTCACTAATATATGGGATATAGAAAAAAAAAAAAAAAGACCAGAAGGAAAAGTTAAAATAAGCTAACAACCAAACCAAAGTACACAACTGGAGGTGGGGGGATAGGTGGGAGTGGTCAGGGAGGGGAGGTGGTGAGCGAGCCCCCAGGAATACAGAGATGTGAAATATATAAATATATATAAATTATATAAATATATATTTATGTATAAATATATATATTATATAAAATATATATATATTTGACTAAAAAATATTTAAGACCTGAAAGCAAATTGAGTCCCTTTAGGAATACATGAATAAAGATGTAGTATATATGTACAACAGAATATATTTCAGTCATGGGAAAGAAGTAAACCCTGCCATTTTGACAACATGAATGAAACTTGAGGGTACTTTGCTAAGCAAAATAAGTCATAGAAATACTAAAAACAATTTCTACGTAGATCTCTCTTATCTGTGGAATCTGAAAAGTTAAAGCCTAAGAAACAAAGACTAAAATAGTAGTTGCCATGAAGGGGGGATATTAGGGAGCTGTTGGTCAAAGAATATAAACTTCCAGTTAGAAGATAAATCTATCTTGAGATCTAATGTACAGCCAAGTGACTATAGGTAACAATACTTTATTACATACTTGAAAGTTACAGAGTAGTTCTTAAAAGTTCTCATCAACAAAACTACAGGGTGATGGAATTAAAGTGATAGTCATTTTGCTTTATATATGCATATGAAATCATTGTATTGTACACCTTAAACTTACACGATGTTGTTAGTCAATTATATTTTAATAAAGCTGGAAAATAAGATAATAAAATAGAACTACTAGATGTTTATATAATCAGAAAATCCCTCAGTAAATATTTAGAAGAAATGTGATAGAATACTGAGAATGGAAATAGAGATGCACCTTCAAGGATCTTTAAAATGGAATAAGAATTTAGTTGGCATCTATTGAATCATACAGATGCAATGTCAGACACTGAAGCTAAATGAAAAGTGACATATCCCCACCTTTAGGGAGCTCAGTGGGAGAAGGGAAAACTGAGCCCGCTATACAGTGTGCCAAATGCTCAGGGAAAGAACTGAGGGAGGACAGAGGAGAGGCTTCTACACCAGCCTGGAGTGTCCCCGGAAATCCTAAAAGTAAACAAGGTCTGATTGAGTCAAATCTGAAAGGAGGAGTTACCCACCTGGTCAAAGTGAGGGAAGTTCATATCACTTCAAAGCAAACATAAAAATAGCCAGGGAGCAGTAAAGTAGGGGATAGCCCAAGGACTATTTGAATAGTCCAAGGACTTATCTCTCAGAAAAGCCACAGAGGGAGAACACAAGATGGCAGTGGTGTGATGGGATTGCACAAAGCAAGGAGTGCCTTGAAACACTGGACAAGAACTGTAAATCATAATAGATGTTGGCAAGACATAGGCATTAATTTGCCTACTGGGGAGTGTAAAGAGTCACAACCTTTCTAGAGGCAACAATATGTATCAAAAACCTTAAAATGTCCATGGTTTTGACACACAACTTCAAATTTTAAAAACCCATCCAAAGTGAAGATTTTTCAGGCAAAGATGTTTATAATGGCATTATTTTCAACTGGTGGGGAATTGGAAATAAGTCAACTAATGGTTAGATGAAGTGTGGCGCAGTGAAATTGCAGATGGCCCATTACAATAATGTTCTTGAATGGAATTTAGTGATAACAAAATGAATCATAGTATAATACTATGTCAAAAAAAAATCAGATCCAAAACTGTGTATACAGTATAATTCATATTTTAACAAAAAGTTATCCATACATACATATATGTGTGTGCAAAGAAAAAAGATTGGATGAAAAAATATCAGTAGTGAAGGAATTATAGTTTTTGTTTTATTCTCTATATTCCAAATTTTAATCTTATACATGCCTAGCTATTATCAGAGAACAATGATAAACATCATTAAAAATATTTTAGCAAGTGCTAACACTAGAAAAATTATGCTTTTTTTTAAATTCTTTGGTCTTTCCAAAATATTTCCATAAACTTAACACAATGACTAGATATGAGTCTTTAAAAGAAATCACTGAAGAGCCTTTTTTACCAGGAGCCCAGAATGCTTGAGAACAAGTTGCTATTTTAAGGGATAAGTGATTATTAAGTCACCTGCTGGGAGCAGGTGTCAGCTTAGCAGACATGGTGCCATGGTGGCTCCCTCCCCTACCCCCAGGACCAGAGGACCTCCTAGGGCCCTCCTTTTTTTCTGCTCTATGTACTTACCTTTAAGAGTGGTAAATTGACAGGGTTTTTGACCTTGATCTGTAATCTGCAGGTTTAACTCTCTTATGTACCTTCCTCATAGCTTTAAGAGAGTTTGCAGGTGGGAGGGCAAGACCAGCAGGTTAAGCTTAGCAGATACTCTGGAGTGCTGGGAGAAGATAGTCCACACAATAGGGATATTTTAAAATAAGTTCTCAAATCCCTTCATGTAAAGGTCTCTTTTACTCCCTTGCCATTTTTTTTTTTTTTTTTGCATCAAGTTAATTAACAACAATTTTTCAACTAGCATATCCCCAACAGATAAGTGTTTGGAGACTGGATTACTTCTATCTTGCCTCCCTGATTGTGTATTGATGGACTGAGGAACTTGAAAAGCATTCTCTTGTTGGAGGAAATGAAAAGCTATGTTAGGAAGGTGCTCTTGGTCCTCATCAAGTGCAAACACTGCACTAATTTCCAAAGCAGCAAGCCTACACCTTCCATCTTGTCCTTGCTCCAAAACAGCTTTTTAAAACCTTTTGGTCATCTTCAGCTTTCTTTCCCTCCATGTGCTTTGGTTTGTTTTGAGCTTTAGCCTTCCGGATGCTCTTTCCTTGGGCACAAGGCCTGGGCCCACCATTGTTCCCTATCCATCCCATGTCTGTGGGATTTTTATAAACCTCACTATGTAAAAATTTAAATACATGTTGTTTGTGCCCCAACATTCTGCATCATACTGAACAGCTCTCAAAGCCTATGCTACTCATTTACTAAATAATTCCATCTGAAATTTTCTTTTTTTGTATTCAATCTTATTTTTTATTTTATTAAATAATTTTTTGCTAAATTTATATGTATATATATATATATTTTTCATATCTTTGTATTCCCTGGGGTTCACCAACCACATCCCCTCCCTAACCACTCCCCCTTATCCCTCCCTCCCCAATTGTGTTCTTTAGTTTGGTTGTTAGCTTGTTTTGAAATTTCTAATTTTATATCATGACACCTGCTTTTAAGGGTTTTATTAGGCTAATTTCTCCTCACTCCTTCCAATTTCGGGTGGAATCTTTCAAGTGGGTACATGTTTCCTGTCAAACAGGTCTTCCCAGACTTGATTCAAAGTACCTAGTAACTCTGCCTAAAATTTTGGTATCAAAAACCACAATCTAGAAAACCAAAACTTGCTGGTTAGTACCTGGCTGTACCCAGCACTTCATTTTCCATTCCTCATTATTCTTCATAAGTGACAATCTTTGCAATAGAGGGTAACTTGTCTATGCACTGCACTCTGCCTACCTTTACTCCTAGCTGCCCAGGCCTTTTCTAGATGACAGGGCTTCTGCCTTTGGCCCTTACTCCTTCAAATATAAATCTGGAGGTCTGACCATTGCTCTCTGGGAATGATGTATGCAGTGGGCGTTGGCCATACCATGCCTGCCTGCTCCAGCACAACTCTCCCTGTACCCATGTCAGGCCATGGGGTTCTCCAGAAGGGAGTTGGTCACCAACCTCCATGACTCACACAGGGTAGGAACAGCCTTACCAGCTTGCTTCTGCTAGTGCTGCTAGGGCAGTGTCCTCTGGTTGCTGATATGTATGGGGTATGTGTCATAGGGGTTGCTGAAGTACTGGTACCCAAAGTTGCCCCCTTAATCTCAGGGAGAGTGTTTCTTCTCCACCAGCCCCTCCACTGAATTGCTGTTTTCTCCTCAAGGCTCCCAAAATTAGCTAAACCTCTTCTCTCTTAGAAAGGTTTCCTACCTGGCATGTGTCTTCCCCGCTGTTGCAGGTACCCTTTCTCCTCTGCAGGTTTAGGGGAGGCCCCACTCAGGCTGTTTCACTCTCTCTGCAAGTGGGGAGAACCTACTGTGTTTTCAGTATATACTGATCACTTGGTGGAAAACTAAATGGGATGTAGTATGCAGTCATTCTCTGGGCTTCCAAAATTTCTGAATTGATAGTCCATTGTGACACTCCCTGTTAAAATTGTTTGTTGCTATTTGGTTCCCTAGACAGCCTTCCCAATTCTCCTAAGAAAACATCTCTCAAAGTAACTTTACTTGGGTAAGTCAGCTGTCTCACTGCTAATAATAATTAACTCTCAGTGTTTAAGAAGCAATCAACCGAACACACAGACATGTACACACACGGGCGCGCACGCACACACACACACACACACACACACACACAAATACAATGGTCCCGATTTCCTCACCTCGCTTCCCACCCACACCCTTTTGCTGGATCTCTTGTATCCAGACATTCAGCGGTGTTTTGAAATGCCCCAACCTTCACTAATGCATGTCTTATTTTTCCTTCAAGGGTTTCAAGCCTCATTGCTACAGCTACAGAATCGTTGCTACAGAAGAGACCTTGGAGAGACAATGTCATCAGTCTTATTTCTTGAAGCAGGTACAAATTTTCACTCACAGACTCATATGATAAATGATTCTACAACTGAACTTAGTTATTAAGTTCTCATTTCTTCTATCTTGCTGTGCAAAGTAATTCAGTCACTGTTTTTTAACTCAGGTCTTTTTGGGTTAATACTTAACCAGTTCAGGAATTTTCTCCCTGTTCTCCCTCTGTCTACTCTGTAAGGTCAGGTGAGCTGGGAGGTGCAGTGTGTCTTCCACCCTGGCAATTGGAGCAAAGAAATGGGATGCCATAGGCTCACAATCATTTTCCACTTGCTCAGGTCTCTACCCTAAGAGCCAGCTCCATTCGCCATGCAGTCACTAGGCCCTGATGTCCACTGTTGCTGGTAGGTAGTTCTTGAAGACCTCCAGTCACCAAATTCAGTGTGCTGTGTTCATCTCACCTAGGGATGCCAGATTCAGCAAATAAAAATAAAATATTACCATTTATATTTAAATTTATTAAAAGAATAGTTCATTTTTCTTTGCCTTTTTCCCCCTCTCTAACTGCCAGCCTTCTCAGTACTTTCTCACACATGTAAGAATTAGGAAACCAAGAAGTCCAGGACCCCCTTATGGGCAGGCCCTGTTATGTCATAGCCTTGTGCAATATGTGTAGAAGGAACAGTCCAAGAAAAAGTCATCCCTCTGTGTATGACACTAAATTCACACTTTTATTTTTGCAGGACAACAGATGGTCATGGGAGGGGTCATGAAACTAGGGCCCAGTCTATACCTTGGAATCCTGCTTTAAAAAGTCATTAAAAAATGAAGACTTAAAGTATTCATATTTACAATCCCTGACTTTAAACTATACTGCAAAGACATAATAATTAAAAAAGCATAGTACTGGAACAAAAGCAGACAATCAGACCAATGGAAAAGAATTGAAATAAAGCCCAGAAATAAAGCCATACTTGTATGATCAACAATTTTGTAACATGGATAGCCTCTTCAATAAGTGGTGCTAGGAAAACTGAACCAAGACATGGAAAAAAAAAATGAACGAAGACAACTCTCTCATACCATGTATAAAAGCCAACTCAAAATGAATATAAGACTCAGATGTAAGACCTGAAACCATAAAATACATAGAGGAAAGTTTGGGCAAAATTCTCCAAGACTTATACTTCAGAAATCTCTTTCAGAACACATCTACAGATAGCAAGAAAAAAAAAAAAAAAAGGAAAACATAAACAACTGGGACTACATCAAACTAAAAAGCTTCCATACAGTAAGAGACACTACACAAATCAACCGAATGGGAGGAAATTTTTGCCCTCCATGCAAGTGATAGGGTCTGATAACAAAGTTACACAAAGAACTCACACAACTTAACAAAAACAAAACAAAAAACCCAGTCAAAAAATGGGGAGAGGACCTAAAAAAACACTTCTCCAATGAGGAAATACAAATAGCCAATAGGCATATAGAAAAATGTTCAACATCACTAATAATCAGGGAAATGTAAATCAAAACCACATTGAAATATCATCTTATATCAGCAAGAATGGCCCCTTAGAAAAACAAAAGCAAAACAGACAAGTGTTAGTGCGGATGTGGAGAAAAAGGAACACTCTTACACTGCTGGTGGTGGTGCAAACTGGTCCAGCCACTATGAAAGACTGTGTGGAGGACCCTCAAGCTACTGAAAATGGAACTACCATTCAATCCAGCAATCCCACTACTGGTAATTTACCCAAAGGATACAAAAACACTCATTCAAAAGTACACCTGTACTCAGATGTACTCACAGCACTATTTACAGTAGCCAAGATATGGAAACAACTCAAATGTCCCAAAACTGATGAATGGTTGAAAAAGATGTGGTATTTTTACACAATGGAATATTAGTCTGCAATCAAAACTGACAAATTGAGGTGTCTGTGATGACATGGATGGACCCAGAGGGAATCATATTAGCAGAAATAAATCAAAAGGAAAAAGACAGAAACCTTATGATCTGAACTATAGATGGGATATAAGAATAACAAACAAAAGGCCAGGAAAAAAACAAAATAAGCTGATAATGGAGTTGGGGAAGGTTGCTAGGAAAGGGGTGAAGGGAGGGAGAAATGGGAAAGGGAGTAGCACAGGAAGTTCAACAAGAGGGCTCTCAAGGGATGGAGTAAAGGGAGAACTTTGAGGAATGCAACCATGTAATATATATACATATGTATACACATATATATATATATACTTATATGCATGAATATATAAACAACAAAATGATTGATAAAAAATTTTTAAGTCTTCATATTTAATGAGTACAGAGTTTTTGTTTGGGATGATAAAAAAAATTCTGGAGATGAGTAGTGGTAATTGCCAACAATGCAACTGTACTTAATGCCACTAAACTGATACTTAAAATAATTAAAATGGTAAAATTTCACATTGTGATATTTTATCAAAATGATTTTAAATTCCTTCTTCTCAGAAGGAAGGAAGGTAAGGAAAGGACAAAAGCTGCCTTCCCAGATTGTGGCTTAAAAAATGGGAAAGTATCCACCTCCTTTGCCCTTCAGCAATGTCCTCCTCTGTGCTTTGGTTTCCTCTTCAGGCTAGAAACAAGATGGTGCAGCCAGTCTGACCTGGCAACTGTGTGTAATAGCAGCTGTAGGAAGAGCCACCAGAGCTTTCCTGGAAACTGAAATGGTCCTTTCCCAGAGTCCTAGTAAACTTCTCCTTATACCTCTTGGCTCAAATTAGGCCCTGTGCCCATTCATGATCAAGTTCAGAGAGAATGAGTAGCAATAGACAGATAAGGACCAGCCCTCAAACCAAAGCAAGGTTAGCTTCCCTTAAGCAATAGGCTCTTTGAATGTGAGTGTGTGTGTGTGTGTGTGTGTGTGTGTGTGTGTGGTGGGACTAGAAAAGTCCGTACCTAAATAAAAGTGACCTTCTTAGGAAGGCGAATAGGGTCATGGATTCACTGTGTGGACAATTACAGCATTCAGGAGGACAGAATTACTCTCTAATGCCTACTTAGATATTCCCTAAGCTATTCCCGGAAAAGTAATGCTGAGAGGCAGAGGTCATAGCCATCCCCACTCCCCTTGCAAAAAAAAAAAAGTCTTGAGTAAATTTAAGCTATTTATGTAAGTTTTTCATGGATGAATTCTCAGATGCTCTCGGTCCTATCTATTGCACCCTATCCCCTCCACAGCCACCTTGGGGCCTGTTTTGTTGTTGTTGTTGTTATTGTTGTTGTTGTTTTTCCAGGGGTCCCTGGTGATCCCTGATAGTACTTCCTGCAGGAATGATGCTGTTTATGTCCTCAAATATGTTAGACCGATCTGATGTGGTAAAGTAAAAAGTCCTTTTTAATTCTAATAACATAAACATAATAGAATTTATTGTATATTCAACTAAATGTTTGGAATGAGGACATAAGACATGAGAGATAATTACACAGATTTGCAAGAGACTTACAATGAAGGTAAGAAACTTAAATATTATGGTCTATTAAGAAACAGTAAAATAAACTGGAAAATGAAAGTAGAATGTAATAGTGTTCTTTCAGGTCTGGGATACAGGAAAGTTGTTTTATGAGGAGATTTGAAAAGTCAGAGAAAATTGTACAAGTGCATCTAATCCAACAGAGATTCTTTCTAAAATAAGAAGTGAAAATGTGGCTTCCCCAGGGGAAGGATGGAACCTTTCTAATAATATTTGAGTTTAAGTTCACAGGTGCAGAAATGGAAAGGGGTCTGGAAAAGGTAATTAAAATTGCCGTGCTGTGCAACAAGCAAAACAGATGTGAGATAACATTTGTCTGAGGACTTTGTACCCTATTCTTTCTAGTAAATATGCCACATATCATTTGAATATTTGTTTAATGTTTAAATTTTCATAATTCTCAGAGAGTATATCTCTGATGTGGTGATATGTACATATTTATTTGGTCAAATACCACTACTAGTACCAGGAACTACCCTCATGGGTGTGTCTCATACATAAAAATGGTATTATAACTATTTAAGAACTATCTGAAGAAAAACGCTTTTTCTGCCCACACATACTCTCTAAATGTGTTCATACCAGAGCATTGTGATTAATTTTACCTGCTTGTTTCTTTAATTGTTTGCTGAAAATTTGGATAGCAAATTGTTTCTAAGTTAATTTCAAGGCTTGTGGCAAAATTACAATTTTTACAGACATCAAAGCAATAGCTCAGAGTAATTGTAAAATAAGCAAAAAAACTAAACTAGAAAAAGAATGTGCCACTTTTAATTGAATCTTTTTCATTATATATTAAATATAAGAAGTGAAAATAGTAATTCTTGTGTCAATCATTTTATTTATAAAAAATTACTGTGATAATCTTCAGTTATGTCTGATAATTTTGATAGGCTGGTGTTTTATTACCATATTACTTGAACTAAGAATTTCTTTGTACACAATGTAAGTCAATTTCCATGAGAGAAATTTTCCCAATTTTTACTGTTTTGTAAATGTAATCAACTCAAATTATTTGTGATTATAATTGTGTGACTAAAAAAGTAATTGAGTTAAAGTTTTGTAAAGCTGGTCATAAATTAAGTAACACTAGTTTTAGATAGAACTACTTCATCTTCAACTTTACTATTCAGTCATATAAAGACTATGAATAGAAATTATTCATGATGAGCACATGCGTTTTTATTTAATTAAAATTTTCCTTTGCCAATATATAATAGCCATTCCTGTTTAAATATAATAAATCATGCTCACTTCAGCAGCACATATACTAAATACAATAAACCTGTTTTAAAATGCTCTCTGATGATTGTGGGTACAACTATGCAAGTTTTATGTAACACCAAGTTGAGAAAAACAGCGTGGAGTATTTAATGCATGGAATATGAATGGACACTTGCAACCAAAATAAAATTGCGCAGTTGACTTCTTGCTGACAAGAACCAAACTTCACTGCTACCCTTACATCATAAAATAGGACTTCATCGTTAGTGTCTGGGAATGCAATCTGATATTTATCAAAACACCAGGAGCAAGAGCCCCAACTTCAGTATCTTTGAAAGAGAGAAAATTACAATATGATGGAGATGGTGATTGGATTACTCAAGGATTCAGTTTTATCCTCATCTTGACATGCAGTTAGTAGGTTATGAAAAGGGGATAAACAAAAACCTGTTAGATATCAGAGATCTATGCATACACTGCCTCAGCTATGTGTGACCAGAAAGTCATCCAGATCACAGGTAACATGGTTATAGGGTTCATTCTTCCTCTATTCTTCCTACCATTCCTGATGATCATAGGCCCCAATTAGGACTACATGTGTAGATAGTTTTCATTTACCTCTTTCTCCTTCCATATATATATATATATATATACCGTTTCAAATTGCCTTCTTTTGCCCCATTCTTGATTATTTCTAATTCAGTTGGAAAGTCAACCTGTCTCAGTTAAGATTTGATCAGCAACAGGATATAGTAGAAAGAGCACATTTTCACTTTTTATCATCAAAATTATCTGTATTTAGACTTTGGTTGATCCAACCTGAACTAAGGTAAGTTACCTAACTTCTTAATTTCCTCACTGATAAAATGGAAATAATAATAACATGTGGTAACAAAATGGTGGAAGAACTTCAGGGTACACAATGATATAAAATATATATGTGCAATCAATTAAAAATATAAAATTATTTTTTAAAATAATAGCATATGGTGATAAAATGTCACCAGTCAGTGCTTTAATGGAGATCCCAGACTCCAGTAAGATTGTCTCTTACCACAGCCCCTTGAGATCATGTCCCCATGTTACCATGCTGAAACAAGGACTTATCCCAATTTGTTGCTTGCTTCATAAGTTTGGTTATTATGACTTTTGGTAGAATTTTAATATTAAAATTAAAGCAGAAAAAATTAGATAGTTAATGGATTTCATAATTAGGAAGTCTTTTCAAAGCATAGAGCATTGGGAGAAACAAATAGGAAAATCACTTTCTAAATAAAAATCCCCACTCCAATAAAGTTAATATTCTAGCTATTCTCATTTGTGTATTCTTCCACATAAACTTTAGAATAATTTTGCTGTCATTCTCCCTAAGAAGTCCATTCAGACTTTGAGCAAGATCATGTTAAACTTAAGTAACACAGTGAACCAAGCTAAAGGCAAGTCCTTTGATAAGAAAGTGAAGGTTTTTCCAGATAGATATGAGCAAATTTATTGCACAGCATTACCCCAGACAGTTACACATTTAATCATCCTCCCTGCGAAGGAGGATATGAAATAACATTTGGCTACCAGTCTTTAGAGTGGAAGTGGAAGAAAAGAGGTAAGAATGGATGTTGAGTGAGCCCACATGCAGGCTCCTAAGTGTCCACAGAAGAGAGGGTGAGAGGTGGGAGCTCTTTGTGAGTAAGAGTGCCCACGGGGAGCAGTGGTATGGATCCATGCTACATGGTGCACACTGCTGAGAAGGTCACTCTGCCTTCTTTATTGCAACAGGCAGCCAAGTAACTTTGATACTTTGAGGACTGAGAGCAACTAGGGAGAGAGTCTGGTAGATGAAAGAAGAGTCTGAAACAACCAGCAGAGCAGTGGTTCAGTGAGGGGCTTCTCTCAAACATCTGTGGGTATTGCATCTTTAGGTAAATTGGTTTCTTACCAATATTCCCTTATTCACAGCTGTCTGACCCACAGTTTTTTTCTGGCAGCCATGTTCTCAGCACCCATAGAAGAATCACATCTGATCAAAGCCCATCATAGTAGCTGTAATTACCCTTGGCTGGTGATTTTACTAAGCCCAGAGGTTGACAATATGACCCAAATTTGGTCAATGAACTATGAGAATTCTGCTAGGGTGGTTCTAGAGAAGAAAATTCTTTCCTCATTAAAAAAGAATCTTGTAAGAAGAAAACCCTTTTGTCCTGTTCCTTCTTTCTACCTTGAATATGGTTATGTGCATGTTGTACTTGGGTTTAGAGATCTTTAGAAATGCACCCTCAAAGCAACAACAGCCTGAGGACTGGCAAGAGTAGAAACACAGCCCTAGATCATTGGTGATTTTGTTGGGTAAGCCAACTGCATTAGTTCTGAAAGTGACTACCTTTGAGCTAGAGATAGGAGTAACATAATGTCTTCATTATTTAAATCACTGTTTGTGGAGTTGTTTTATTATTCTCAGCTGAAATTCTGATAAAGCCCTAAAAAAGATCAGAGCAGAGCACAGTGAATTAGCTTATCCTTGACTAAAAACCCAGGAGGCAGAAGATGTCAATAGAAACTAATGAACTAAAAAAAAAAAAAGAAACTAATGAACTAGTAAAATCTGAGTATTAATATGAATGTGACCTCTTTTCAGTACCCACAAGCAGTAAGGCCTAGAGAGTTATGTTATATGTAAAAAGCAATTTGAGAAGTGACGTTTTTATACAATGCAGTCTTCCCTTTAAGGAAGATAATATATTTTTCAACTATTTAAATCTCTCCCATCTTGGTTTTTTGTTTTGTTTTGTTTTGTCTCATTTCATTTTGATCAGTTGTATCCCACCTATTTTTTATTCTGTTTATTCCTAGGTATTTTATGCTTGAAGCTGGTTTTTTGTTTTTTGTTTTTTTTCTCAAGAAAAAGAGCTCCCTAGGAATTTGCTTTTTACCCTTTTTTTCCCACACACCTGCCCTGAATGATAGTTCCTCTCTAACCCTTTCCCAACTCCTACTACAAGCTGCTTTTTCTCCATTTTGGCCAAATCCACTTAACCTCGTAGATATGTAGGCTTTTGCCTGGACCAGTTTTTTGGAGGTCATCCAACCCTGATTGACAGGAAAAGGTAACATTTGGAATCTAGTGAGCTTGAGGTTAAAACGTGTCATGTCAGCAATTGCTAAACAACACTACATCAGATTAGGTCAAGAATCTGTGAAATGTTTGTGGCAAGTGAAATGTCAAAGCACAAAGTGTATGAAAGAAAAAACTTCTCTGTGCCAGTCAAAATGTCATTCTGTCTTACAGGAAGTAATTTATTCCTTTCTGTCTTTATAGCTGTTCTTGTTTCACGCATGTTAATGTTGCTTCTAAATAATTGAAATTAATAGTGGCATTATCAGTGGTTGAGGGTAAAAACTAAAGAGCTAATTTAGAATAACTCGGTCAATTTAGGCTCATTTGCAAAATGGAATTTATTAACCCAACCTTAAAAATAAGCCCTTACCTGACTGTATAAAGCATTTACATTGCAGCCATTATTTGTTCTGTTTATTTTTGTAACATGTAAAAAGAAGGCACAGAAGAAAGTAAAAAATTTTCAAATACTGTCTCTGAGGAATTTCAAACAAAATAGAAATGCTATAGATGTTACTACTAAATCCAGGTAGCCCTCAGTTAGTAGAATGCTGGTGACTTGTTGAGTTGATCATGAAGCAAAGCTCCATGTTTGTCACCATTTTCCATTGATTCTAATTTCTAAGTCGGCAGTTTCCCAAAACAAGGCTCCTCTCCATGCCATTTTCTTTCTCTGAGAACAGCTTTCTGTTGCATAGTCATGGCCAAACAATGGGGAACAGTTCCTATTCTTAAAGCTACAGTTGCCTGGTAAATAAACCAAAATGCTCTTCCAGAGGTGGCAGGGCTAGGACTAGGACAAATCAATTAAGGTGGCCAGAGCACAAGGACACAGGAAACCCCCATTCCCACCAACTCACGGCCCTGAGAGTGAATGCCTCCCTACATGTACCCAAGATGCCTTGTCCACTTCACCCTTGTTCTGACTCAGCTGAGTAGTATTATTGTTGCCCTTGGTGCTTCCCTTGAGAGTAAAGAAATCTCTATATTCTGACAAAGATAAGTAGGTTCCCATCCAATTTTATTAATTCTATACAGTAGAAACATTACATCATGAATTTGAAGAGCAGTAAGAAGCATGTATTGTTGATATGAGAGAAAGTTCTCAAAAAGGAATCCAATTAATGACTCAGAATGGGCCACAACAATGTGAAAGGAACATGTGGAATCACCATGGTCCAGGATTTGGGCCCCAAGTTTTGAAGTTCAATTTTGCCATCACAAAGAGAAATGGTCAAGTTGAGGAAAACTGGTAAGAGAATTACATACAAATTATCTGTAGTCCCAATTTACTAAGTCAGAGTTGTAGACATTTTTCAGTGACAATATCATAGTGTCTACCACTGCCCCTCACCCTTCCTAGAGTGAGAGGATGTAGAACACAGTATTATCCAATGCCTACAAAGGAGCATGGAAAAAGAACAGGAGAACTTCAGCTTTCATTTGTTTGTGCTCAAAATCTTGGTTTCACCTTCATCTTCATCTCATTTCACTCATATACCTTAACAAGTTCACAAGAAAACAGAGGGAACTCAAAGATTTATAAGTCCAGACCAAAGCAAATTTCTGAGCCACCAAAGAATTCTAGTTACTACAAGTAATACATAACCTATGTGTAGTCATCCTTAACTTAGCAAATATATCTAGTGTTTACTTCATTCCTGGCCATATTCTAGGTGCTTATCAGTAAACAAAAACAAGTGAAAATTCATGGAGCTTACCACCAAGTGAAGGGAGAGAGAAAACTTGTATATGTTAAAGAACAAAACTTCAGGGAAAGGCAGTGTCACATTTGGACACTGGAAACTAACACAGGAGGCAGGTGATAGCCTGTTCGTGGATGAACTGATCAGTCTGTCAAAGCAGTAATCTTTGACTCACTGTAGCAGGAGACCCTTAGAAAACACTTACCTTCATCCTAAAAAAAAAAGGTCCTGTCCCTGAATTCCACAAAATTCATATATTTCCTGCAGCAGTGGGCAGGTTTTCTACTTTGTAATAACACTATTAGAGAGTAAAAGAATCTTACCTCTTAGTGCCCAAAATGAAAAAAAAAAAAGAACATTTGCAACTGGATGTCATCACTGTTAATCATCTAGACCAGAACCATGCAAAAGAACTTTCTGCAATAACAGTAATATCCTGTGTCTGTGCCTTCCAATTCAGTAACCATTAACCACTTATGAGTGTGGAACACTTAAAACAGCAAATGCAAATGAGGGGATGAACTTTTAATTATATTTCAT
>PVHY01025367.1:0-10211 GCA_004024945.1 Uropsilus gracilis
CCCCCCTCAGCCAGCGGCGTACGCCCCTATGGCCCGGCCCTTTGCAAAACCACCGAGCTTATAAAAGACGGACAGCGCCCCGGGGCGCGGGCCTGGCAAGTGAAGGAGACAGCGGCCTTCATAAAACAAGCCTCTGTCCACGTGCGAAGGTCTGGGTTCGGGGTTCGGGTTTGGAGGTGCAAGGTGACTGATCCCAAAGGGGGGAAAAAACAAGACGGAGGTAGCTGGAAAGCGCAGAGTTGCCTCGCCTAGGCCACCGACCGGTACTGACAGGTCAAAGTGGCTCGGAAGGGGTCCCGCCAGTGCCCAGAGAAGCTGTCCCCGTGCCACACAACGCTAAGACCCCAGCCCGAGAAAATGTCCAAGGGCCCCGTTACCTTCCGCTCGGGCGCATTCATCGGGAGGGAACACGAGGGTGGCGTCGGGGCGTCCGCCGCCCCCACCTTTCCCCTCTTCCCTGGCTCTGACCGACGTCTGGAGAGTTAGGGGGGAAGTGGCGAAATCTTCCCCGCTCCATGATCCGGCTCGTGCCCGTCACTTCCCAATTTCCGCTCGGTGCCAGGCCCAGGAGACCAGTGGAAGGCGCGCCCCCGGTACACTCGCGAGTCTGTCAGGCGCGTCCCCGGCCCCGAAGCTCGGCTCCCAGCGGCCGCCGCACCCACCCCGAGCCGCTTCCTCCCAGCGGGGGGAATCCGGTGCCTGGACCGCAGGGGAGGAGAGTGGCTCTCCCCAAGGCGCCCCAACACCGCCGACCGCGCTCCCGCCGAGCTCCCCGCCCCGCCCCACCGCGCAGTGACCGACCCCCGGGAAAGGGGCGTGGCTAACAAGCAGTGCCCCGCGCGCGCCCCCGCCCGCGCGCGCGCGCCCCCGCGTTACCTTTCACCACGTCACACTCGATGACGCGTCCGCGGCGTTCGAAGAGGCTGCGCAACTCCTGGCTCGTGCACGCAGCCGACACATTGCCCACGAAAATCTTCCAAGTGTTGAGAGGCCGCGGGCGCGACATCTCCACCACGAGCGCGCGCCCCGGCCGCAGCTCGTGGCCGTGCAGGGCCTCAATGGCGCGCAGCGCGCCCGCGTTCTCGCGCATGTGCACGAAGGCGAACTGTTTCATGACGGCGCAGCTCATGACCGTGCCGTAGGGCGCGAAGAGGGCTGCCAGCTCCTCCGGCGTCGTATCCGCCCCATCGACGTTGCCCACGAATATCTTCATTTTGCCGTCGCAGCCGCCTTCCCGGAGGGCCGGGAGCTCTCCTCCAGCCACAGGCGAGACGTCCGACCGGCTGGCAGTCCTCCCCAGGAATGGCTGGCGACCGAGAACCCCGCCGCGCAGGCGCTCTGACCCAGCCAATCGGGACTCGCATCCCGCGCGCCCGGCAGCCAATCAGCGAGGCTGAGAGAAGATGCGTTCGGACGCAGCCAATCGCAGAGCGTCTGGAGCCCGCTCGTTAGCGGAGGGGCGGGAGAAGGACGATCGCGCGCGACCAACCGCCACTGCCGGGGGTGGAGGGGGCGGGGGGAGGAGGGCCGGAGCGGGGACGCGAGCGGGCCGCGCCGGCGCGGGAGAGGCCTAGTCCGTGAGGCGGCCTCCGGCCCGGGTGGGGCCGGCGCCGGCGCGCCCCGGGGAGAAACTTTGTTCGCGCGGAAGTCAGAGCTCCTCCTCTTCTAGTCAGAAGGGCCTCGCTCGCGCGCGGAGGTGGCGGCGGGAGCGTCCGCGGGGTCTGGCGGGAGAAACCGAGACCAGCGCCTGCGGTCGGCAGACAGCTCCGCTCCGAGGCGCCTGAGAGGCCGCCGCCGCCGAGAAACCGTCCGTCCCAGGCGACGCCGAGGCCCGGGCGGACGCAGGAGCCGGGGAGACGTCAGAGGCGACCGCTGCCGCGCGGACTTTCCTGAGGCGGCTTCCTGAGCGCGCGGGTGTGTGCGTGCCACGCTGCACAATGAAAAGTTTGCACAATTGAAAGCACGTGAGGGAGCCAGGGTTGAGCCTTTAGGGGAAAAAGAAAAAGAAAAAAAAAAAACAAAACAGGAAAACTTTGAAAGCAGACAGACGCGCGTCAAGTGGCTGTGAACGGAGAGGGTGCATGACAGGAAACACGAAGCCGTGGAAGCCGACGCGATGGTGCTGCATTTAGGCGCTCCAGGGACGCAGCCCTGAACAAAAAGGGGACGGAATCCCGCCTTCCGGGGAGTTCAGAGGGTGGGAAGAGACAGTGACAAGACTTGTTAGGGGGTGACAGACTTGTAGCCACCAAGGGAGCAGATGAGCTCTGGGGGGATCTTCCAGTCAGAAAGGAGGAGCCAGAAAGTCTAGCCAAGAGCAGGGCTGGCCTGAGGCAGGAACTGCAGAGACAGCGTGGTTGGAGCTCATGCAGCACCTGGTGGACCGCTTGAATTGTCTGGGCTTTCACTTTATGGCTGGATGTTACGGGTGCATGGGGCGGGTTCACCCCTGGGACTTGGGTGGAACACTTCGGAAGTATCCCTCTAAAGAGAAAACAGCAGCTTCTCAGAATAACTGCCCCCCTGGGAAAGAAATGCTTCTGTCAGGGCGGTCACACAGCCCAGCAAAGGGGTTCGGTTGGGATGGAGATTGAAGGGAAACCTCACACACTGGGCAGCTGGAGGTGGGTCGTGAGGAAGACACTGAAAGATGAAAGGCAGCCACCAGAAGCACAGAGGTGCCTGAAAGTTTCTCCGTGGAAGACCAGACATTCAGTTCCCACCGCGAGTTCCCGTCCCTAAGTCACCCAAGTGCAGGTAGCCATGGTCAGACACGTCTGGAGTTCAAGGCAAAGGGCTGGGCTGAAGGTAGAAGGCTGGAGAGTTTACGTCTGTACTGTACAAAGAACGCCATGGAGGAAAAGATGAGGTAAATGGGCCAAGATGCAAATGAGCCATTTTATAGGCAAGTGCAAGGGGCCATTAAGAAACTTTATTGGTATTCTGGAAAATACGTTTTCCTGAGAGGATGAAAGCATGTTTCACCTCTCAGGTTTGCCAAAAAAAAAAAAAGAGCCGGGCATGGTGGCCCATGCTTGTAAGCGACGGCCTAGGAAGCCACGGCCGGGGCCAGGGATCGTGGTTCGAGTCCCACCGGGGGCACGTAGCGAGATCTAGTCTCAAAAAAATAGCTGGGCGTGGTGGCACGCGCCTGTAATCCCAGCTATCTGGGAAGCTGAGGCTGGGGATGGCTTGAGTCTGTGGTACCCCGGGCAGCATGAGCCTGCAGTTCCACAGGCAAAAATAGCGAGACCTAGTCTCAAAAAAAAAAAAAAAAAAAAAATCAGAATATCTATTCCTGACAAGGGTGTGAGAAAGCGCACTCACATATTGCTGGTGACCGTGAGCTCTGCATCCTTTCTGAGGAGAATCCTGGCACCATTGAGACTAAATGTGATGAGCTTTGAACACAGCAGTCCTGCTTTGCATACTCCACAGAAAACTCAGTCAGGACGCTGGCATGTGTTGATGACTGTTGCATTGTTTATCACAGTGGAAGTGACATAAATGTCCATAAATAAGGAAATTAGGTATGCCTTATGCCAGAGGATTTTTTTTTTACTTGTTTTGTTTCTTTTTTCTTTTGAGACTAGGTCTTGCTATTTTGCCCAGGGAACTGCAGGCTCACGTTGCCTGGGGTACCACAGACTCAAGCAATCCCCAGCCTCAGCTTCCCAGGTAGCTGAGATTACAGGCGCACGCCATTACACCTGGCTATTTTTTGGGACTAGATCTGCTAAGTTGCCTGGGGTGACCGGGTCTCTAACCCATGGACTCAAGCAATTCCTAGTCCCAGCCTCGCTCCATAGGCTGACTAAAGTCACACGCCACCGTGCGTGGCCCTTGAGCCAGAGTTTATGCTACTATGAAGAATAGTCCAGAACTTACTGATATGGAAGGATGACCGACCACAATTGCATGGAAAAAATATAATGTAATTATGTAACTGTATAATACTGGTTTAAGATGAGAGGGCAAAAATTCCATATAGGTACCTGTGTTTTATTGACAGAGACATCAGTTACCTCAAGGGGAAGAGATGGGGGTTAATTTTTTACGCTTTCTCTTTGGCCTTTTGAAAATGAGCATCGAACTGTTTTGTAATTTTGAAAAGAAGGTATGGGTTTTTTTGTTTTTGGGGGGTTTTTTGAGACCAGGTCTCGCAATTTTTGCCCATGGAACCGCAGGCTCTCGTTGCCCAGGGTACCACAGACTCAAGCCATCCCCAGCCTCAGCTTCCCAGGTAGCTGGGATTACAGGCGCGTGCCACCACGCCCAGCTATTTTTTGGAGCTAGGTCTCGCTACGGGCCCCAGGCGGGACTCAACTGCGATCCCTAGCCCCAGCCGCTTCATAGGCTTACAGGCACGAGCCACCGTGCCCGGCCAGAAAAAGAAGGTATGTTTGGGGCAGGGAAAGAGGCATCTCCCTTTCATGGCCCTGTGCTATCTGCAAATCCAAACCTCTGGCCCGGAGCCCATAGCAGCGGGCCCTGGTCCACTCAGTGAGAATAGGCGTTTTCAAGGTATCAAAGGGCAATTTCATGTTTAGTTTTCACGTTTCCATGAGACGGAAATAGCATGTGACGTCCACATGGTCTTCATCTTTCTAGTCTCCACTCTAACCGATAAAAACAGCTAAAATTCATTTAACAATATTTTATTTCACCTTGGCTGCTTTTTCGAGCACAGGTCTCGCTACGTTGCCCAGAGTAGTCTCGAACCCATGAACTCAAGCGATCCCTGGCCTCTTGCCTCCCAGCGCTTGGACTACAGGTGCACGCCACCACGCCTGGCTACATCTTTTTCTTGCATCGAGTCTTGGGAAACCTTTGTGCACCACACACTCACAGGACGTCCCAGCTGGGACTAGCCTCGTGTGGCTAGTGCAGGTTTAGCCTTCCTCATGAAATGGCTTCAAGGAAGAGACAGTCCTTGGCAACACAGAACTTCAGCACTGAGAATGTAGACATTTCTACACGTGAGTGCGCCGGCCTCAGGCCAACCAGAAATCCGTGGGCGCTGGCAGGGAGCGGAGAATTCCACCCAAGCTGCCATCTCCCTGGAGACAGCAGATGGCACAGGTTAAAGGCTCGTTTTTCCGAGGCCACCCTCCACTTCAGACCGCAGCCACAGCCCCTTGTTACCTGTGCTTCTGACTGACTGGTCACAAATCACAGGGCCCCAGCACACCCTCCTCACAGACAGTTCGTAAACTGGCTAGAGCGGCTCACAAAACCCAGGGAGCCTGTTTGCTCACTAGCTCACGGGTTCTTACAGAGGACGTAACTCTGGAATAGCCCGATGGAAGCGATGCATAGGGGCCGAAGTGTGGCGGAAGGACTCAGCGCTTCCATGCCCTTTCCTGGGGCCCTATTCTCCCCAAGTCTCCCTGTGTTCCCCAAGCCGGTTCTCTGAAATCCCTCTCTTTGGGGGGCTTTTATGGAGGCTTCATCTCCCAGGAATGATTGATTAAGTCACTTACCAATGACAGTTGATGCAACCTCAGTCCTCCTCCCGCCCCAGAGGTCAAGGGGCGCCCACCCCTCTATTCAAGCTGGTTTCCACAGCAACCAACCCCCAACCACAGACACATTCCACAAGTCACATTGCTTTACAAGAAACACCTTTAACTCAACACTCAGGACTTTGCAAGGTTTTGTAAGCTGAGTCAGAAACTGGGGCTAAGATCAAATGTGTCTGCAAAAGAGAGGTCGGTCATCTGAGCGACTCAACATTCACATTCCCTATAAATTACAGTGTCACCGGATACACCTGACTTAAAAAAACAAAACAACGAAACCACATATCTTCAGAGCCAAGTCTGGGGATGAGTGGGCAGAACGCTCAGACTAGAAATAGCCATCCGCAGTGTCCTAAGGACCCTTCCAGAGGAGCTGGGCCAGGCGAGGCGGGTCTCATCACTGTACAGCTGTGAGACTCAGACTGGGCTAGGGACAGGAGTGGCCTACCACTAAGGTGGGGGCAGAACTTGGGCTAATTGAGTGCTCTTTCCAGTACCCCAGATTGTATTAGGGTGGTCCTGGGGGGGAAGGGGAGGCTCCAGGAACTGAGCTGGGAGGGAAAAAGCTAGAAGAGACTGGAAGAAGGAAGGAGAAAACCTGTCTGAGGTAGAAGGAGCAGAGATGGGAACACGCTGTGTTTGCTTCTCGGCCGTGGGCTGCTAACCAGGAATTTGGGGACGTGGAAGGAGACGCTTGAAACTGATGTGGGTGAGAGACAGACGTGTAGGAGAGTTAACAACGGCGGCCTGGATCCTGATTTTGTTCCTGGGTCCCAGACTTGCTGGGCCCCTTCTGCACCTTCTCTGTGGCTCCTCAAGCCTTACACTTGGGGCAGGTTTTGGAGCCTCAGCAGCCAGACAGCCCTTGCCCTTTAATGAGCTCGGGGCATTAAATGCACGTTCACGACGCAGAGTACTAACTGCTATACGATCACGGCTAAATGCATGTTCAAATCCCAGCCTTGTGTGAACTTGAGCTTCTTCAAACGATCATCACCTCCCTCACCTATAAAATCATTTTATTATTTTATTTTTGAGACTAGATCTCGCTATTTTTGCCCATGGAACCACAGACTCAAGCATTCCCCAGCCTCAGCTTCCCAGGTAGCTGGGATTACAGGCGCGCGCCACCACGCCCAGCTATTTTTTGGGGACTAGGTCTCGCTACGGGCCCCAGGCGGGACTCAAACCGCGATCCCGAGCCCCGGCCGTTTCATAGGCTGAAGCTTACAGGCACGAGCCACCGTGCCCCGCTCACCTATAAAATCATTTTATATAAATATTTCATTTATAATTACATATATAGATTTATATAAAGACCTATAGCTATAATCTATAGTAAATTTATAATCTACATTATAGATTATATATAATCCATATAACAAAATATATAAAATAATATCTATATAATATATGTTTATAGTCTATAGTTTATAATCCATACAGGTTGTTGGTTTTTAAGAGTAGGTCTTGCTTTGTTTCCCAGGGTATCATGGACTCAAGCGATCCCCAGCCTCAGTTTCCCAAGTAGCTGGGATTACAGGCACAAGCCACCATGCCCAGCTACTTTTTGAGACTAGGTCTCACTATATTGCCCCGGGCCAGTCTCGAACACTCAGGCTCAAGCAATTCCCAGCCTCAGTCTCGCTCCGTAGGCTGCAATTAAAGGTATGTGCTACTGTGCCTGGCCTATATAGATTTTATATAATCTATAGTTTATAATTATCCTCCCTTAAAAGGATTTTTTTTTCATTTTAAAAAAGATATATGGTAAAATATATGTCACATAAAATGTGTCATGTTAAGCATTTTTAAGCCCTATGCCCTAAAGCACATTCACATTGTTGGACAAACACCACACTTCATTGCCAGAACCACTTCAACTAAAATTCTTCCCCAACTAAAATTCTGTGTCCATGAAGCAGTAATTTCCCATTCCATCCCCCACTCCTCCCAGCCCCTTGAAAGCACCATTCTTTTTTCTTTTTTTTGAGACTCAGTCTTGCTGTGTTGCCCAGGGTAGTCTTGAACTCAAGTGATCCCTGGCCTCTTGGCTCTCAGCACTTGGACTACAGATGCACACCACCACGCTTGGCTGAAAGTACCATTCCTTTTCCTATGTGTATGAATTTGACCACTTGAGGTTGCTCATATAAGTGGAATCATACAACTACATGCCGGGCACAGTGGCATGTGCTTGTAAACGACAGCTTATGGAGTTGGGGCGGGGTCTGGGGATCACGGTTCGAGTCCCGACCGGGGCAACACAGGGAGACCTAGTCCCCAAAAAAATAGCTGGGTGTGGTGGCACGTACCTGTAATCCCAGCTACCTGGGAAGCTGAGGCTAGGGATTGCTTGAAACTGTGGTACCCCAGGCAACGTGAGCCTGAGGTTCCACAGGCAAAAATAACAAGACCCAAGGCCGGGCACGGTGGCTCGTGCCTGTAAACTTCAGCCTATGAAGCAGCCGGGGCTAGGGATCGTGGTTCGAGTCCCGCCTGGGGCCCGTAGCAAGACCTACTTCCAAAAAAATAGCTGGGCATGGTGGTGCGCGCCTGTAATCCCAGCTACCTGGGAAACTGAGGCTGGGGATTGCTTGAGTCTGTGGTACCCCGGGCAACAAGAGCCTGCTATTCCACGGGCAAAAATAGTGAGACCTAGTCTCAAAAAAAAAGAAAAAAATAACGAGACCCAGTCTCAAAAAAGTGGAATCATACAACTACTTGTCCTTTGTAACTAGTTCACTTCTAAGTTCATATGTGCTGTATCACATGAGATTTCCTTCTTTCTTAAGGCTGAATAATATTACATTATTACGTCTGTACCACCAGTGCTTTATCCATTTACCTGACAATGGACATTTGGGCTTTTCCACCTCTTGGCTGCTGGGGATAACACTCAATGAACAGAGCTATCCAACTATCTGCTTGAGTCACTGCTTTCACTTCTTTTAAGCATATTGCTCATTTCACCTTTTTTAAAGTTAAAATATAATTTACATACTATCCCCCTTTTACTGTGTAGTTTTCTTGAGTTTTGACACACACATACCACCACAAACCACTAAATCAGTTCCATCACCCTCAAGGTTTTCTTATACTATCCCCATCCATCAGCCTCTCCCCACGCCCCAATCATGACCAACACAGCTTTCTTTCAGTTCAGTTTTATATTTTTCAAAATGTTTATCCGTGTCCTTGTACCAGGAATTAGTTCCTTTGAATCAATTATGTACATTCTACAGATAGACTGGTTTTTCTTTCCCCAGTTGGAAGCCCTTTTGGTGATTATGATGAAAGATTGCATATAGGGATTTGTGCAAACAAAAGCCTTAACTTCTCTTGGTAGATATGAACTACAAAGTTAGTTTGAACTACAAAGTTATTTTAGGCACCAAATTGCTCTCATAACCACAAACACTCCCTCACCAACTTGCAAACATCCATTAGGGGGCAGTAGTACATCCAGAAAGAACCACGATTCTAACCTGGCCTGGTGGCATGTGCCTGTAATCCCAGCTACCTGGAAGGCTGAGGCCCGGGATCACTTGAGTCCACAGGTTCAAGACAACCCTGGGCAACATATCAAGACCTAGTCTCAAAAAAAGAAATCACAATTCTAAACCAAATTTGGAAATCCACTGATTTACCTTTCAGTTCAGCTTGAGTAAACTTTTAGTAAAAACTACTTTTTGTAATAAATCAATCAATCCAGTAGGGAATGCCTTTATCTCTATTCTTTCCTGTGAGTTAGAGAACAGAACCTGGTCACATTTACCTAGAAGACTTCTGATTCACTTAATGATATCAATGAACCAACATTTCTTTGGTTTATGAAATATATAATATATAATATTATTTAAAATATATAAAAGACCAAAGATAGAAGGTCTTAATCCCTGGGACCAGTATCTTTACCTAGTTTGGAAAAGGGGTCTTGGCAGAAGTGACTAAGTTTTGTGTGTGTGTGTGTTTTGAGACCAGGTCTTGCTATTTTTGCGCGTGGAACCCCAGGCTCTCGTTGCCCGGGGTACCACGGACTCAAGCAATCCCCAGCCTCAGCTTCCCAGGTAGCTGGGATGACAGGCGCGCGCCACCACGCCCAGGTATTTTTTGGGACTAGGTCTCGCTGTGTTGATCCAAGTGCGACTTGTACCACAATCCCTAGCCCCAGCCACTTCATAGGCTGAAGCTTACAGGCACGAGCCACCGTGCCTGGCAGAAGTGACTAAGTTAAACATCTTGAGATGGGGAGGTTATCTCGGCCATCCCAGGAAGTTCTGTATGCAAGCGCACGTGTACTATAAAAGGGAAGCCAAGGGCGATCTTGCGTAGACACACAGAGGAAGTGGTGGGAAGACAGAACTGAGAGAGGCTTGAAAATGCTGACCATGAAGATGAGAGGTGGCCACAAGCCAAGGAATGCCAGCAGCACTAGCCATCAGAAGCGGCAAGGAGTGGCTTTTTCCCTGGAGCCGCTAGGAAGAGTATGGCCCTGCTGACACCTGGATTTGGGCCCAGACGGGTTGATTTTGGACTTCTAGCTTCAAAATGGGGAGAGATGAATGCTTTTTTTTTTTCCTAAACTTTTGTTGTTGTTGATGATGTAGCTTTGTATCATAATATTATAACCCGGGCGTAGTGGCGCACACCTGTAGTCCAAGCGCTGGGAGGTAAGAGGCCTGGGAT
>PVHY01025368.1:0-18513 GCA_004024945.1 Uropsilus gracilis
CTAGGACAGGGGGACTATGGTTGGCCAACCCAAGTGAGGAGCAGGGCTGAGAGAATGAATGGATGCCATTCCTCCATGGCCTTCTTCCCAAGTCCGCAACTCCATCCTCCCTGACCCCAGAAACCCCATATTCTCTGCCCTCCTCCCTGCCCCAAGTGACACATCCACAGTCACCCCTACAGATCAACTGGGGGAGGACAAGGCTCAGGGGAGGTCTCTTGAGAGCTCCCACACCAGAAGCCTGGGGGTTCTGTGGGAAATGCTGACACGCCCTCCTAGGTGTGTCCCCAACCTATGGGGCAATGGCAGGAAGCACATGGCATGCCGGCCCCAGGGCTCCCAGCCCCTGGGAAGAGCCAGCTGGGGCTTATAAAGGGCTCAGATTCTGCCAGCTGCACATCTCACTGCATTTCTCCTGCCACCTCTGCTTCTTCCTCAGCTCAGGTGAGTCTCGCTTGCCTTCCTGCCTAGTGGGAGGGCAAGTCCCAGCTGCTCTGCTGCCTTGGGAAGTGGGGAACAGGCCTAGGAGAAGATCTGGAGCCTGGCTCCCCATGGCCCTGGACCTTCACTTCAGCTGGGGTCTGACCAGGTGCCTGGATCAGGGCTCCCATAGCTCCTTTTGGCTCTGCTCTGACATTCTGGGGGTATCATCACCAGTGAGCTAGCCCAGGCAGGTCTCCCAGAATCAAGACAGGGTTGGCTTCTCTGCTCACACTCACCAGCAACCAAACACTACCCACCGGGAGCACCAGAGCCCAGGGCAAGCGCAGCAGTTTCATGGGCCCAGGGGTCCACAGGGTCTGTGGCCCCAAGCGGCTCTGGGTGCTCAGCACCAGCGAGGCAAGGGCACTGAAGTGCCCAGTCCATCTCACCCTGACGTTGCAGCTGAAAGGCTTTGTGTCTTGGGTGTGGGGGCTACCTGGTGTTGTGTCTCTCTGGGGGTCCCACCTCAGGCTTGTCCCCCCAGGGAGGCTGTCCCCTGTCTCTGCTTCTGTGTCTTGTCAGTCTTGCCTCAGGGGACACTTCTGCTCCCCCTCATCTCTTCTGGACTCTGACCTAAGTGCAGTCATGGCTCCACGCAGCGCCTTTGAGCAACAGACCCAGCAGCACAGGGAAACGTGCTGCTTCTGCTTCCCCTACCACTCCTCAACCCATCTCTGCAGCCCCTGGGCCATCCCCAGAGCTTGAGACCCTCAGACTGGGGGAGGATTGAAAGATCCTTTTCTCTTTCCAGCAGTCCCTGTGACAGCCACGATGACCAGCACTCCCGCTGAGAAGGCCATCCAGAGCACCATCGACCTGTTTCACAAATACAGTGGACAGAAGGACACCATTGACAAGCCAGGCCTGGTGAAGATGATGAAGGAGACTTTCCCCAACTTCCTGGCCGCCTGTGTGAGTTGGGGTTTTCTGCTCAGTTGTTGGGGTCCTGCTCTGGCTGAGGACACACTAGCTGAGCGGCCTTGGACAAGTCCCTTTCACTCCCTGATGCGCCATTGCTGTTCTTCTCTGCAAAAGGGGCTATAATGGTTTCCTGTCCCGGGATATAATCAGGGTGCAGAGAGCGGGTGTATGTGGCCAGGTGTGAAAAAGTGCAGAGTAGAGTCAGTGAAGGTTACAAACAGAAGAGTGAACAGGCCCCTGTCACAGCCCCAGTCCCTCTTCGGGCCTGGCCTCTAGAAGCCCCGGCATGTGCCAAGAGTAGAAGGAGGCGATAGGATCCCATGGCTGAGAGGTGAACAGTCCATGGAAACGCTCGCGCGCAGCCTGATGTCATCTGACCATCAGCTGTGCTGAACTGGTTAGCAGTAGGGCACTGAGGGGGCTGCCAGGGGCATGAGACCAGGGAGTGAGAAGGGGCAACTGAGAGCCTGTGGCCCCTGGGCAGGGCCTCAAGGAGGCAGCAGTGAGGGCTTAGGATGAATGTGGGCGGAGTGAGGCCTATTTAGAGTCCTGGGGAGAAGTAGGCACCTGATGGGCTCACAGGGATTTCAAAGGGTCTGGGGCAGTGATTGGCCACAGCTCGTGGGTCAGCACAGTCCTCGGCTGAACCCACACTCCAACCCTTAGTGTCCCATCGGCGCTGATGTTCTGCCAAGGAGCCTCCCCCAAGGTTTGCAGGGTAACATCATGTCTCCTCTTCCTTCAGCCACTTCAGCCTCCACCCAGGTGCCGGCACCTGTCTCTGCTCTTGCTCTCCTCTTCCAGCCACAGCCCCTTTGGGACTGACTCTGTCTTGTTTGGTGTCTTCCACAGGACAAAAAGGGCACAGACTACTTGGCTGAAGTCTTCGAGAAAAAGGACCAGAATAAAGACGGCAAGATCGACTTTTCTGAATTTCTGTCCTTACTGGGGGATGTAACCACAGACTACCACAAACAGAGCCATGGAGCGGAGCCCTGCTCAGGTGGGAATTAGTGACCCAGTCTCATTGAGGCCTCCAAAGACCCCCAAAACAATAAAGTGTCTTTCTTATCAGAAACGTTTGTTATATCCTCTTTTCCTTGGTGTGTGTATCTTAGAGTGGACAACTGCTGGCTAACTGCTTCAGAGATTCCCCAGAAGCAGAGCTCCTGACCAGCAAAGGTTCTCTCCCAGAGTGTACTTGCTTGTGTTTAAAACTTGATTTTAGGCCACACTTTTTCTGGTGGACCCTGAGATTCATGTGCTCCCCACATCTGAAAATATGGGAGGGTTCTAACCAGTTTGGTTAGGGAGCAAACCAAGACTCTCACTGGGGCCCTGCCTGGGCACACATGGCAACTTGATTTTTAGGCTGTTCTTTCGTCATGGTTAAAGGTAGCAGGGATGGGTTAAAGGTAGCAGGGACCTGGCACCAGCCCTCTGTGCTTCACCAGGTTCCTGAAGCTGTGTTCTTGCTTTTGTGTCTGCATGTCTGACTCAGTGTGCATGAACTTTTTCTTCGGGTTTTCAGTATGTTTGCTAATCTCCATGCAACCAGCTGGGCACTGGGGATGCACAGGGAAATGAACTGGTCCTTACCACACTCTTGAAATTGGTGGAAATCTGGTGGATTCAGGTCCTGAGCTGGTAGCTATAGACAGAGGTTGGCATTCATGTACCAAGTGGAGGCCCAGGCAGGTACAAGCTTTCTTGAGTCAGAGTCAGACACTGTGCTCATCAATGAGGCTGTAGAAATAAAAATGTTTTGATGGCTCCCCTCCCTAGAAAACATCCATTTTTCTGTGATCTCTCCACTGGGGGTGCTAAGTCTTTCCAGTTTTAAGCGCTTTTAACCCCTCAAGCCTGAAGGCAGAGTCGGTATTTGTCTCTATTGCCAATGCCATTCAGGCTCTTTCCCACCCACCTGTTCCTCCCCCCATTCTCAGGGCTCGCATCTTGCTAGCCTCAGTTTCCTTTCCGTCTTTCTTTTCTGGTTGCATCCTCACCTTCCTGGTGCACAGAGGGATTTATCATTTGGCCTGCATTCATCTTTTTATTGGGAGACATACATGGGTTGAGTTCATAATCGTAAACTGAACTTCCTAGAAGCAGAAACGAAGATGGAGTACTTGGGCAAGGGATTTATCCAGGGGGAGCTGTCAGGAGAGCTGAACAGGAAGTGAGGGAAACAGTACAGGCCAGGGGAAGAAGCAGGACAAAGATGTGAGCTTAGCTTCAACCTGATTTCATACACCCTGCAGCCAGAGTGGAGCCTTTAGGGTTGTTCCACCTTGAGGCAAAGAAGCCCACCTTTTGTATCCTTGTATCCGTTACTGGTTATAGGGGAGTCTCTCATATGGGGAGTCCTGAGTAGCCAGGTACAAGTCAATGCCTCCTCTTTTTTTTTTTTTTTTTTTTGGTCACTGTTGTTACAGAGTCTTTATAGGACCAGATATCTGGGTTCTAAGAGCTGACTCAGGTATAGTAGATTTTCACTGATGGCTGGTTTCAGCCTCCTGATTATCCATCTTGGTTTCTGTTGATTGTAGGTATTAAGCACCCCTGTTGGCTGCTTCAGAATTAGGGAGCACAGTCCACAAGCATGTTCTCACTTTTGATACCAATTGCAAGTTCACGGGGTTCCAAGATCAGCCTGTTTTGATAATTTACTGGAAGGACTCAGAGCTCACTGAAAGTTCTTATGTTTGTAACAATGGCTTAAAACAGAGAGAGGACACAGATGAAAATCAGTGAACTAGGAAGAGACATATGTGGTAAAGTCAGAAAAATCCCCAGAGTAGCGTTTCCAGTTTCCTCTCCCCATGGAGTCATAGATATGCTACTCTCCTGGCAATGATGTGCAACAATGCTCTTGGACAGTACACCTGGACAGTACCCCTGAAATACACTTGGACAGTAACCTGACAATGCACTTGGATAGTATACCTGACAATGCATTTGGACACTACAACTGACAATGCACTTGGGCAGTACAACTGGGCAGTATACCTGGATGGTAAGCTGAAAGTGCACTTGGACAGTAACCTGAAAGTGCACTTGGACAGTACACCTGGGCAACATACTTGGACAATGCACTTGGCTAGCTAAGGAAGCTCACCTGAGTTTTGGTGTTCAGAGCTTTCATTGGGACTTTCGGATGTGCAGTCCAAGTGACTGATCTCAGTCTCTTAGCCCTCCAGAGGGCAAACTACTGCCAAGTGCCTCAAAGCCCCCACAGAAAATGTCACTGTTAGACTTTCTAGAATGGTCCAAAGGTCCCAGGTAAAAAAGGATGCTCTTATCAGCATGATTTTCCTAGAGATTAGAGATTACCTCCATAAACTGAGGACAAAGGCAGAATTTCTCTTTGACCAAGACTAGATTTTTTTAAATGACCAATGTACTCACTGATCTTTGGATCACTGCGACCATGTGCTCTGGTGGCCAGTCCAATCTTATAACCATCATGGCATCACATTGCTGATAGTTAAGCACTGTCACCTGGGCTCTGCTATGCCAGAATCCTGTCACCCTCGTTTCAAGCAGGACATCTAGTCCTACATCAGCACCTCACACCTGTGCCAGCAGGGGATGCAAGAGGAGCCCAGAGCATACCTGAGAGAGGATCCTGAAGGTGTGAGATCAAGGGATGCCAAATATAAAACTGGGTCACAGCCAGTTTGCTGATATGGGAATATTCTTTCATGACACTAAATTAATACCATTTTTTTAATGAAGAAACAGGGTCTAGGCTGTATGTGTTACTGTCACACAGTTGGTTAGGGACAATTTGCCTAATTCCAATGTTTCTGCTATGGCTTTGATGGCCTCTGTCTTGCTGGTTTGCTTGCTGTCTACCTGACTTGGCTCCAATCTACATTCCCCCTCCAGATCTCTCAGCACTGCTATCTCCTGTGGTGCTGGTACTCCCATATATCCCTGACTGTCATGAGCATTCAGTATAGTGAATTCTTTTCTCCCTTTAGAAGATGAGACAACTGTACCAACGACCATAAGAATCTCACCTTGGGTCACCCAGACTAGAATTTCATGCCCTTGATTTTCAGGTGCTGGAATAACTTAGGAAGGCCCACCAGGGGCACCTGCTTCTGCCTGACTGGAGTCCCTCCAGTGTCTGGCTGGCACCCCAGCTGGTGCTCAATCATGAGCCGTGAACCCAGCCTCTTTCCCAGCTCAGCATTTAAACCAGTGGCTCTGATTTGTTTTCCATGTAAACTTACCTATGGAAGTTGTTAAATTATAGGCTCCTGGGCCTCACCTTCAAGACTTTCAATGATTAAGTCTTAGGTGGAGCTAGTGGATTCTTCCCAAACAGCCTCACCTCTCTTGCAAATTAAACCACTTGCTACTACAATAGGGCAAATCCTGAAATCCTTCTTCACCGGGAGAAAGTTATTTGGCAGTGACTGCTGCTTAATTTACTTCTGAAACTCAAAGAGGATATTAGGAAACACTGCAAATCTGAGATAGACAAGGGAATTCACCCCACCTGTTGAAGATGAAACCACTTTCCCTTGTCTTGGGAATAAGTAGTCGAAGTAGTGGATCATTCCATATGCTTTCTTGAGTATAAACAGAATAATAATAGCAAACACCCACATAGTACATGCCAAAGGGCCACACATTACTACACAGCACAGAGAGAATATACCACATGGCACAGGGAGAATATGTTATACATACAGACAGAGAATATGTCACAAAGCAGCCTGCACTGGACTCTGTACTTTTAAAAAAATATTTTAAAATTTTTCTTATTGTTTGCATACATAGCTCATGTTTGTAGGCATGGTCCTCCCCCCTCCTCCCCTTGTCCCTTCCCCTCGGCACGCCTCTGGCCACTCCAGTTCCTTTCTTGCTGTCAGTTGTTGGTTGATGATTGGCCCGTTGGTCTCTTTGTGTTCCTTTCTGAAGCAGTGTCCTCCTGGTGAAGTCCCATGTTCCTGGGGGACTGCAGACCAGGCTGATCAGATCTTCATGAATAACATTGGGGCAGGTGGCCATTCTGAGCATGTCAGCAAACCATCTGCCAATCTGGTGTGTGGTGTGGTTCTCCCCATTTCTTTGTTGTGGAATTTCCTGTGGTGGAGGAGACAGTCTCCTTTTTCTCAGGACCTTTATGATCTCTGGTTTCAGAGTCTCCTTGTTCTTATTGGTTGTCTCCTCCATTCATTCCTATGTTTGTCCTTTGATGCTGCATTTTTGGTCTTGCAGCTCTGGTAACTAGATTCCCAGCTGTTCTCAGCTACTTCCCAGCTGTTGGCTGTGGGGGAGTTCCCTGGTGGGGACAGATCTCAGTTGATGGTTGGTCTGGCCCACTTCTCTCTCTTGGTTCGCAGTTCTCTGTGGGTCACTCCCATTTCTTTGTGCCTTTACTTCCCCATTGAGATTGCGGCTCATGAGCATTTTGCTCATGTTGAAAGTGTTTCTCAATGGAGAGTTTTAGCCCCAATGCCAGAAATGTTGGTGTTAATTGGTGATATGTCTTCACTCTCATCCAACACAGTCTTGTGTCTTGGAGTTCCAACCATACTCTTTTTGGGAAGATGATGGGTGTGTTCAGGGCTTTTATTTATTTCTCTGTCTCTTCCAGTATATCTGTATCTGGGTGGTTTTATTTCTCGTTCAAACTGAGGAATGACTGGAGTGAGAATGAACCAGAGAGGCCCCCCCAGCCCACGCCCCCACAGTTTTCCTGCCCCCACCTCCTGAACCCGTAGATGGAAGGGACAGAGCCCCAGTCACAAGGAGAAAGGGACGGTGCCCCAGTCCACAGATGGAGGTAGCTAGGTTGAACCACCTTCCCCCAGAGGGGAGCAGTCTATCCACTCCCTGGCTGGTGCCCTCTGCTCAAGAGAGTGCAGGACTGGGGCCTCCAATTCAGGGTGCAGTTGGACTTTGTGCTTTTAACCAGAATATTTGGAAGGTGCCACAGGGGATGCACCAGTGTCCCCATTTCCACCAATTCCCAAAGCTTTCCTGCTTTTCACAGTTTGATTTTATGTCTGGTTCTTGGATTCAGTTTGTTTACAGAGAGCATCTTGGAAAAAATCATTTAAAAATTCAGCAGAAGGGCTTGATGAGAGGAGGGAGCCATAAGAGGCTGTACAGAGGACAAGGAGATGTTTCCAAGGAAATGTGTGTGTGTGTGTGTGTGCGCGCACATGTGTATTGGGGGAGCAGTCAGTGTGAAGGGCCTGATGAGAGGAGGGGGCCATAGGAAGCTGTACAGAGGACAAGAAGATGTTTCCAAGGAAACGTGTGTGTGGGTGTGGGTGTGGGTGTGTGTGTACCTGTGTGCATTGGGGGGCAGTCAGTGTGAGAGCTGACCCAGGAATCCCCAAATCAGGGAAGCTACTGGGCCTCTGAAAAGAGCCTGAGCATTAAGAAAAGCAATGCAGGGGGAAGTAGAATGGGGATGGGCAACTTTGAGAAGCACCACGTGTCAACCAGCTCCCCATTCCCCATGAGTCCTTAAGTAGGCAGAATGAGCCCAGTGAGCGCTCTTGTTGGAGTTCTGGCGTACAACCTCAACCCTTTGGGGTTCTGAGCACAGGTAGCAAGGATGCTCTTCTGGAGGCATTGAGATGCCTGGGCCTTACTCTGAGTCTGCCTACTTCTAATTCTGAGACCCAATGGAGACAGCCTGACTTTTGCACTCCTCCTTATTCCTTTAACTATAAAAGGAGGCCGATGTAGCATTTGCCTTTATTGGCAAGATGTTTCCAGTAAATGTGGATTTCCTTAGAAAGTATTAGAGCTCTTGAGACCACAGAGGCCCCTCCTTACACCTGATCTGGTATCCACTGAGCAGAGAGAACACGGACCCTTGGGTTGTGTCCATGTTACTGTCCTGGTCATAGAGTACTTGTCCTCCAGAGCAGGCCCTGGGTGATCCCAATACCCAGCCCAGAGATGATGACAGCAACTGCTGGTGTCAGCAGAGTTTGAGTCCAGGCTTCAGAGTCCATAGGAACCAGGTTTGAATCCTGTTTTGCATTTACTAGGGGTGTACCCTTGGGAACTTATCTAGGCTCTAAGCTCCATGCCTGTAAACTGTGCTAGTGATATCTTATATACCATGGTTTCTGAGGATTAAATGAGACAACACATTCAAAACTCTTAGTAAATTGCCTGGCATGTAGTAGCCTGTCATTGATGGCAGCAGATCTTAATGACAACTAATGAAAGCTAATACAATGGCAAATCAGATGCATAATCAAAGAATCTGATTCCACATGCAAATCCCTAAATGATCCATTTCCTGGGATGTTCCTGTCTTCTCACCATTTCAGAGATCTAGGATCTAAAGCTAGATCCACAGAATAAGGTGGGTAGGGGTTTTCTAACTTTGGAGGTAGTTGTTAGCTTGCTGGCAACTCTACTCTGACAATGCATTGTATAAGTTTTTTAAGTTGTATTTGAGAACCAGGAGCTCTGCAAAAATGAGAGGGCTATTGTACATTTCTCTTGGCAGTGCTTTTTTTTTAATGTATTTATTTATTTGGATGTCCCCCCCACCCCCTGACCCTGGTCGCTCCATCTCTTCTCTCACTGCCAGTTACTGGTGGATTTTTAGTCCATTGGATTCTTCCTCTTCTTTCCTGGAGCAATGTTCTTTTGCCAGGTGTAGACATGTTTTACTGGGACACATCAGCCTGTGCTCAGTTTTCCAGGTGTATCTTTGTTGCAGGTAGCCAATTCATGTATGTTCCTATTCTTTCAGTGCCTCCTTCTTCTTATTGGTCGTCCACTCTGACCCAGCTTTTGTTACATCTTGCTCCTTTGTAGTTCAGGTCGCTGGTGTTGGGAGCGTTTCTCTCAGCCGATTGTGTAGAAAGTTTCTTGATCTGGATAGGCACTGGCGGATGTTTGGTCCCATTCATCATGGGGCTGCTGCCCATCTCTGTGGCTTTCCTCTCAGCATGAAATGGGAGGATGCTTAACTTGCACTGAAGGCATCTCTGAACTGGAGATTTTGTTGCCATCTGTGGAAACTTCAGTGGTTGTATTTCTGAGACATTTTGTCTCTATAGTTAGTCTCACAACCCTGTGTCCCATGGATCTGAAATGTTCATTTATTTTGGGCTTTACTTCTTTCTCACCTCCACCTTCATGTATATTTGCTGCAGCTGAATTAATGATTTAGGTGTTTGTGGTAAGGATTGACTGGATTTGGAGAAGATCAGAGGGGGTGACCCCTACTGACCTGCCGCTACCCTTCACCATGCTCACCACACCCCCGACATTGGCCCATGCATCCAACAGTTCCTCCTCTCCCCCTCCCATTCTGGAGGTGCTGCGTGGGAGGGCTGGGCCTCCAGGGACATAGGTGATCCAGTATCTGAGGGGACTGGGCAGATGTGGGGCCCTCTTGGCAGTGTTTTAATGGGGTTATCTCCCTCCCTGATTTCAGTGCTGAAAGAGCTAAATAAAGGCTGGCTACTGCCTTCAGGTTCATCAGACCCTGTCACGTTCCATTTCTTCTCCCCCACAGCTCCCTGCACATACCCTGTCCAAGGTCTTCAGCCCCCAGACTTACTCTCCTCAAGCCTTTATTCCTGTCTCTGAACCTCACCTGTACCTCTTTATTTTGCTCTGACTCAGCCTACTCTCTGCCTTTTCATAAGCCTGGCCCTATCTCTCTGCAACCCTGCCAACTTCTCATCTCTGCTCCCTGTACTTGTCACTGGAGTTGGGGTCTAGTTACTTGTGCTCGTAAGATACATAGAGGACAGAAGGAAATCAGGTTTAATCACATGCCCCTGAGCCTGAGAATATGGTGGACTACTGTCACAAAGACCATCTCCCCAAACTGCAGAGAAGTAGGTACTTATAACTGGTAGTAAGGAAGTGAAGAGTAAAATGGGACTGAATCAGCAGGATTCAGAGAAATTGTAGGCTTTTCCAGGAGCTGCATTTATGCATTTCGGTCAAGTTTGGTCTTAAACAGGTCTGTCATGGCGCTGGCAGGCCTGCTTTTTACTATAATTTGAAGTTGTGGTTTAACCCATGTCTTACTTCTAGCTCCATCTTGGTTTCAGCTGATTTTGCCTGGTTTTCTGCATTGTTGGCAAAAAAGATAAATAGGAGCAGAGTCTGGGCACACAGAGCAAAAGAGAGGAATTTATATTACCCAGCTGGTGATGCTCTTCACGCTGGAAGGTAAATTCAGGTGACCATCTTTCCTTCTCTGAAGCAAAGATGAGTAACAGCAAGGCTGAGATGATGCTGATGGGCTTACTCAATCCACATCACAGACACACCCAAGACTTGGATACCTTAGCATGGAAAGGTGAGAAAGGAGAACTCTTCCACTTCCCTGTCCACAAGAGTGAGTAGAAACCTAGGGGGTTTTGTAGGGAGTGGAGCGGGAGTGGGTGGAACCATGAACCTGTTTGCTGAGCATTTCAGCTCACGGAGAACCTCCCACTTGGCTTCTTTCTCTTCACTACATCCTGTGAGTCCTCGTCCTTGACTCCAGAGCTGTGTAATGGGATGGGGGTAGATGATCCAGTTTGCTGCATAGCAGTGGCATTTACTTACGCTGTTCCAAATTCATAAAAAAAAAAAACCCTACTCACTGAGTCTTTGATACTTTTGATATTTAAAGCTGATAAAGCAACTATTTCTCAGGGCTGTTATGAGCTTCAACTAGGTTATGCGTGGTATAGATACATGTAAGTGAAAATACTTTGGAACTGGTAAAAGGGGTAGAGATGGCAACAGCTGTTTTTCAATACTCAGCTAACAGTGATGATTTGTAGGTCAGAGGAAAGGCTTTTGGTCTAAAGTATCTCTTCTGCCTGGAATTATTTTTCTGGAGAAATGTTGTCTACTTTAGAGTCATCTCCTTGAGTTCAGCTGCTTTGTCTGGAACCTTCTCCAGCCCTAGGCGGATAAAGAATAGAAATCAGTGTTAAATGATGCAGCCTAAAACTCTAGACTACTTCACCCAAAGCCATCAGTGCACAGTGAACTCTTTAACACAAAGTTAAACTGATGAAAACACCAAGAGTAGGGTCCAAAGAGCAGGGGGTGCAGATTGATGACTTATGGGAGATGAGTGTGAGGGGCTTCCACTGAGGTCTGGGTTTAACAACCCCAGGAATCAATAAGCTGTTCCTTCCACTGTTTTGGTATTGGTGCTATTTTCCTCTTTCTTGTTGGCCATGTATATTGGCAAAACAGTTGGTTAGTTATTCTATTATTTTTCCATCTCATTATCCTTCTTTTATAGATTCACACACACATCACAAGTTTAGTGGTTACCTTGAAAGTAACCACTATAAGCTAGACTAGAGTTAATCAATATCTGTTCTCTCCTGAACAATGTAAAGAATTGAGTTTGAATTCAGAAATTCCCCCTTGTAGCTTACATACTTTTATTTCTTTAGCCCTTAAGCTCTATTTTTTATGATATCCCCTTATTATATGTTATTTTCTATTTACAGACATATTTGCTTAGAGATAGCAATTTGTTATTTGTTATTTTCATCATACAGTCTTCCTGTTGTGTTTCACATCACTCCTTTTAGGGTAAATTTTTGAAGTTTCCTTAGTGAGGATCTGATGGGGCCATGCCACTACAGTTAAAACATATTCAAAATGTGTTAATTTACTCCCTTAGTACTTTTATTAAGAAAAAGTTCAAGCATATTACAAATAGGGTAAATAGTAGGGCAACCCCCACATCACTAGTGCCTTCTTCCGTCGATGTGTTTGGTGGTCAGTCTTCCTCTATTTCTACTCCCACACCTGGTTCTTTCGGAGCAAACTTCCAGTTATCACATACTTTCCTCAGTAACCATTTTAGTTTATATAAGCAATCCAACAACCATAATATTGTCTCTGCATTTAAAAACATCAATTACCTTTTTTGATATCATCAAATATCCAGGTGCTGACTTGATCTCCTTAATTGTTTTAGGATTTCCTCTTTACAAAGTTTGTTTGAATTGGGACTAAGTAAGATTCTTACAAACATACATTGCAATTGGTGATTAAGATCCTAATGATTTTTTATTATGGATCTCCCTCCATTTTCTCCCTTCCATTTCTCCTTTTCCTTTCTTCCTCCTCTTACTTTTATCTCCACTTCTTTCCCCATCCTTCCTTTCTTCTTCCCTTCCTTCCTCCATTCCTTCCTTACTAAAGAAACTTGTTCAGTTTTTCTATATTCTATATATAAATGAAACCATCTGATATTTATCTATTTCCTTCTGCTTTATTTTGCTTAGCATAATCCCTTCCAGCTCATCCATGTTGCCACAAAATGATATGAATTTGTATTTCTGATCTTTATATAGCATTCCATCATGTAAATATATCACATCTTCTTGATCCATTTGTCTTTTTTTGTGCATTTGGGTTGTTTAGTATCCTGACTATTGTAAATAGTGCTGCAATTTGTCCCATAGGATTTATCCTGGTCTGAATTTTACTGACTGACATTAACATGTCAATTAACATGTCCCTGAACTCCCTTTTGGCTTGTAAATTGACAATTAAACCTAGGGAATTAAAAATAGTCAAGCTCAGATTTTTTTTTATTTATATATTTCACAACATTGTAATCCCAGGGATTTACCCCCCTTTCTGTTCCCCCCCTTTCCCTCTTGCTCAAAGTTGTGCTCTTCAGTTTGGTGCTTAGCTTGTTTTGACTTTTCCCCAAGTCTTTTGTTTATTTTTTCACTGTATCCCATGTTAGTGAAGTCATTTGGTTTCTGTCTTTTTCTTCTTGGCTTATTTCTGCTAATATGATCCTTCTAAGTACATTAAGCTCAGATTTTTTTAAATGCAATTGCTTCATAAGTGGGATTGTCCATTTTCAACATGAGTATGTCTACACAATGGCAGGTGTTCTATTTTATTTCTCTCCCTTTTATTGATTATTAGTGATCATTGGTAGTGCTGTTGAAATCCAGCTGTCTAAATCTTCACACTCACATTTAAGTAGTTGGGCATGCCTGGAGAAAAATATGTTTTCCTTAACCTGAACTGCCACATGCAAAACAATGAAATTAGGTTACTGTATCATACTGCACACAAAAATCAACTGAAAATGGGTAACAGATGTGAAAATGAGATCTGACACCAGAAAATATATAGAAGAGAACAGAGGCAAAAAAACTCCACAGCTTCAGAAACAGAAACCTCTGTGAGAATTAATCTCTAGAAGCAAGAAAAACAAAAGGGGAGATAAACAGCTGGCACTACATCATGGTAAAGCAAGACAGTAGTCAGAATGAAAAGACATCCTACTGAATAGGAGAAAATATTTATACTTCATATGATGAATAATGAACTGATAAAGATTTACAAAGAACTCACACAACTCAACAGAAAAAAAAGGAAACAACCTAGCTAAAAATTAGGCAGAAGAACTAAAAAGATGCTTCTCCAAAGAAGTATAAATGGCTAAAAGTGATAGGTAAAAATGTTCAACATCACTAATTATCAAGGAAATACAAATCAAAGCCACACTGGTGAGAATCACCGACATTAAAACAAAACAAAAACTGTCAACAACAATGATAACAAGGATGTGGAGGAAAAGGAACGTTCTTATATTGCTAGTGGGAATGAAAACTGTTCCAGCCACTATGGAAAACTGTGTAAGATGTCCTTAAAATACTGAAAATCAACATACCACATGATCCAGTGATTCTGCTGCTAGGAATCTACCCAAAGAATACAAGTGTACTAACAGGAAGCTTGCACTCATATGTTTATGGCAGCACTATTAACAATAGCCAGAATATGAAAACAACCCCAAAACCCCCAAACAGATGAATGGATCATAAAGTTGTGATATATGTACACAATGGAATATTATTCAGCAATAAAAAAGACAAATTCGATGCATTTGTGATAACATGGATGGACCTAGATGGAATCATGCTATGGAAATAAACTAGAAAGAAGACAAATACTGGATGGTCTTATCTATATGTGGGATTTAGGGAAAACAGACAAAGGACAAGTAAACCTTAAAATTAACAAACTGACAGCAGAACTAAAGCCTAAAGCAAAGGCGGGGAAGGTCAGGGGATGGATGGGCATGGGTGATTGGGATGGCAGTTCACAGGTGATATACAGTGGTATATATATATATATATATATATATATATATATATATATATATATATATATATTTGTAATAAAAGAAAATGAAAGCATACACAAGAGTGTGTCTGCCTTTCGCTGCCATCTATTCATTTATACCTATGCAACTCGAGCAGATCAAAGAATGAATTAGTATGTGACTATATACCAAGAAAATTCCTTATAACCTTATCCTATTCATACATAGATTCATTATAAGTAACAGTAACACATGGATGAGCATATTCTGCATTACACTTTACACTATTTCAAATACCCATAATAATGTCTACAATTCTCTTAGGTCTAGTTAACAATGATTGCAATTTCATAATGGCCAACCAACCAGCATCATGATACCATTTATTAGTTACATTAACTGGGATTATAAAAGGTGGTTGAGATATCACAGTTATTGTGTTAACCTTACTGTCATTAGCATAGATACAAGAGGATACATTACAATCATAGCAACTTATGTTAAACCATTAACATAATTAATTTAGAGTAGGGAGTTTGCAGGTATGTGTTCAATTCTTTCAGGGCTACAGCTACTTCCCATAGTTCTCTTTGAAGATGTCCAGTCCTTGTATACCATAGTCCAGTACACTGAATAGCTATCATTCAAATCTTACTTTTTCACACTTTCATACATCCCATTAAATTGTCCAACTTAGGACAACCTACAGGAGTCTCATGTGCCATACTGATGTAGTTCGTAGACTTGTGAATAGTCTGCACTGGGGCCGACAATTCGGGTAAGCCCCACGAAAAGATTTTATTTGTTCTCACAAGTATTTCTCTACTTGCCCAATTACTGGATGGAGATCCAGGGGATCTGGAACATATGTCCACAGTATCCGAGCTGTTGACAGGTTCTTGCACACTATCATCATCACCACTATTATCATCAGGCTTGTCAGACGCATCTTCCACTTGCCATACCAATCTTTCTGGCAACCAGCATGCTCCTTCAGCATCCTGTGGGAAAACATAAACATACTCTCACACACACACCCCCACTTAGCACCTAAACTAATTTCCATATAACGAATAATATAAACTTGTGGAAATATTTCTCTAGTATGTTTTAAAGCCTCATATTGAGACAGCAGTCTTTAATTCTTTGGTTTATAGAAGAAATGCTCATGCATCCTGATGACCTGGAGTTTCTTGAACTGGGAATGCTAAACAAGGCCCAGGTGCAACAGATGGCTCTACTCCCTTTTCTATTAGTCTCAAGTGCTCCACAGCCTGTTCCATAGGAGTTTGAATTTCTGATAACTGTGTATTGGTAGTATGAGGATTAGGAGGCTTTAACACATATATAGGAAGCATACAAGGAGGGTATGTTATTTTTTCAGCCTCCAATTCCTTTATTTTCTTTTCTAGGCTCTGTAGGTAAGGCTGCACTTCTGATTCTTTTTCAACCAGCTCAGGTTTTTCTAACTTTTTAAAGTCTCCAGTGCTGGATACAACCTAGGAAGGGGCACAGTTGCTGTTAGGCCCCGATTTTTTTTTTTTCCAGTATTCTGCAGCCTCATCTTCTAATATCTCCTTCTCTGTCAGAGATAGATCATCATCCTCTGCTGTGGTTACAAAGTTATTTTCCTGCTCTGTTTCTTTATTTTCCTCAGCTGCTGGGGTATTTCAGCCATGGGCCACTTCTCAAGCTCAGTTCTGGGGTCTAAACAATCCCATATTAAATACCAGAGACCAAAAGCATCAATGGGGACTCTTTCAGACCCATTTTCAGTGTAAATATTTTGTGTTGATTGTCCTACCTTTTACCAGGTTACAGCACTAACTGTCCCATCTTTTTGAAGCCAAGGGCATAGCTCTTCAATAAGTCTAAAAATTTCTCCAGTTGAAACTGGGGCACTTTAATTCCCTTCTGTTTCACCATGCATATCAGCGACTGAGCGAAAAGCTCTCTTCCCCCTTGGATCCCCATTACTTCTGCCTTAATGCTGCTCCACGATACCTTTTTACAAGACATCGCCTTCCCTCCCCCCCCCCCCAGAGGTCCTTTACGATTCTCCTGTATTCGGCAGCATGGTTTGGGCGCCAGTTGTCGTGAGCCAGTCTCGAAGTAATCGAACGGCTCCGAGGGGGAGGATAAGGATTGAAGTTGAGTCAAGAAGACCCCGACAGAAGAGGCTCACAGCCTCTCTCTCTCTCTGGACTGTGGCCCCAGTTTATTTTGCACCAGATTTTTAGTCACCAACAATCAACAACAAAGGGGTTTCACCTGAAACTTCTCAAATCATGGCCAAACCTACTCCACCTGAAGGTGGTATTCCAATTAAGCAAACATTCAGCAGCTTTGTCAAGGCAGGCCAATAATGAAAGCACACACAGTTCCTGACACTGGTGCTGTACCCCTGTGACTGGTCTTTAAATTCAATGGAGCGTTGGTATATAATTGTGCGTTATTTAGGATTTGGATGTACATTACCCAGCACCAAAGCACCCATTGTCCTCTACTTTAATCCAATGGACCCCTTCTTATTTTGCTTCCCATGCCTTCCCTCTCACCTGGAGCCCCTATTCTACAGCCAGATTTCTAGGATTTGTTTTTGTTTAATTTGGTCTGTATCTTGCTTTGTTTCTTTGGGTGACATTACACATGAGTAAACTCAGTAGGATTTTTTTTTTTTACTCTTCTTCTGGTTTGTTAATTTTTAAATGTGGCATTTCCCCCTTACATCACCACTAATTTTGGACAGGTATGCATTCAGAAAAGTTGAGAACTATGGTGGTCACCAAAGTTTTCTTCCACCAAAGCACAGAAAGAATGCTGATGATGAAGAGAGACAGAGCAAGAGAGTCAGGGGTGATGGGCCAGATGTATGAGCTCACCCCACGTGGCACCATGAATAGCTCCCTACCTGGGGGAGCCAGTGTCTACGAGGTGTCCTTGTGTCCTAAGGGTTTCTAAAATCTCAGGCCCCTTCCTCTTGATAGCCTCCTGGAGCCTGGAAAATGACATGACCTTCTTGTGACTCAGCAGAGCTTCTTGTGGCCTGTGATGCTCAATTTGGTTTGCTTCTCACCCCATGGTGGCCGTTCACTGAGCTCTGTTCAGCAGGCTGTCTGCATTCCAGACTCCAGCTCCTCAGACTATCAGTCATCACCATGGGGCCCCCCAGACCAAGCTCCAGGTTTTCAGCATACCTCTCCCGAGGGTGAGGTCAGACACAGAGTGATTACCCACTTCCACCAGGATGCAAGCTCAGGCTGTGACCCATCACACAGCACAGGAACCAGGGAGCAGGCAGGGGTATAGCTGCCAGGGTGCTGCTTAGCCACCTCCAACTCCCATCACAGTGACCAGCACCCGGTGTCCCTGGCATCTAGGGAAGCCCTAACTCCAGTGATGCCTGTCTCTCCTCAGCCCTTGGAGAAATACCGGATGGAGCTCAGATCCTGGAAGCCTGCTGTGGAGAGTCAGCTCCACTCCCTGTTGTCATGACACAAGATCTGGACCCACAAGTAAGAAGCAAAGCATGGTTGGTCCCTGGCAGAGTGCTTTCTTCTGGCACCTACAGTGGGACCAAGCCTGGAGGCTATGGTTAGGGGACAGGGGCAGGGGACATAGGCCTGTCCTGTCCAGAGGTGTCAGTGTATGGGTTGCAGGTAGGAACACGGTGGGAACATTCTGAGGAAATCTCCTGGGGAGATGCCAGCCACATCAGTGTTCCCCAAAGAATATAGTTTGACAACAGAGAAAAAAGAAAAAGGAAATAAGCGAGTTTCTGGTGAGACAGACACTTTATTGTTTTGGGGGGTCTCTGAGGCCTCAATGAGACCGGGTCACTAGTTCCCGCCTGAGCAGGGCTCCGCTCCATGGCTCTGTTTGTGGTAGTCTGTGGTTACATCCCCCAGTAAGGACAGAAATTCAGAAAAGTCGATCTTGCCGTCTTTATTCTGGTCCTTTTTCTCGAAGACTTCAGCCAAGTAGTCTGTGCCCTTTTTGTC
>PVHY01025369.1:0-17541 GCA_004024945.1 Uropsilus gracilis
GATAAATTGGTGGACCAGAAGCACACAGTGCTTCAGTGTTCTCTATCAGTCCCCTTTTCACCACAATGGATGTGTTAAGAAAACAGATGGTTTGACTGCCTAGTCATTTGCATAAAGTTCTAATCAAATTTCTTCTTTTGGTCAAATTTAGTTGCTCTTTAACGTTAACTTTAGTAAAATTATCATTATTTCAACACACATATTCTTGAGGAATGTGAGAATTAGATTAATGTGTATCACTAAGCAATAGTTTGGAAACATTTAAATAATAATCCAGTCCCACAAGTGATGTCATGAATGCATTATACATGAATCAAAAATTCAGATGTGGTAGGAAAGTAAGTACAAACATTTAAGTAATTACTATCTGGGTTGGAGAGGAGGCAGAGATGTTGGGAAATAGAGACAGAATTTGAAAAAAAATGGGTATGAAAAAGGAAATATCACTGGAATGTTGAAATTCCAAATGAAAGCCACAGTTAAGGCTCCCACTGCTCTCTTAATTCTGCCCCTGGTGTTGAGCAAATGCACTTTATACTTATCTTTCATTACCAGATCCCATAACACTTAGCAACAGGACCCACTTCGGATGGTGATGAAGAAGCATATGGCTCCTTATGAAATGACCTTTAAATACACTGAAAGGTTAACAACTAGTCTAACAAGGTAGTTTTTCCTATAAAAGTTTAATGTTAATTATAAAATCGGATAACATTGTTATGGTGTGAAATATGAAATGCACAAAGCAGTGCTCCCTGGGGGCACGGTTGATATGCCTTGTGTTCACAATGGAATTTTCCCGACTTTGGTGAATGAAAGTGCAAATAATTCTTTCTCCCTGGAAAACATATGAAAATGAAGGTAGCAACATTTTAGACTCTTTACATATGAAAAATTCAAGTCAGAAGCTGCAAACTGTAGCAATTTTTAACAAACCAATATGGAGCAAGAGATGGGGAAAAATAATTCTACCTTCTCCCCACTGTTCTTCTTTTCATCCCAAAAGGTGATATTTCTGACTGATTTTGGAAAACTGTAAATCACATTACTTCCCTTCAGAATTCTCTTTTTAATGTTGTTAGGTCTTACCAAATGAATGCCTCTTTGAACATACTACAGGTAGAAAAACTAGTTAGGAGTAGATCTACTTGGAGATTAAACACAAAGCAGTGAAGAATAAAATTTTACACAATTTTTAAAATGCCAAACCACTGCCGCCACCCCATTGAGAAGGTACAGGAAATGAAGAGTGAAGGGTCAACCTCACAGAGAGATCAGTTGAGCAGTTATTTAGGTATTACTGAAGCCTTGGAAGAGTAAACCATTTCAAGAGTGGCTATATAATTTGGGAGGCTCAATGCAAGGGCCCCATGTTTAAAAATTATTAAGAATTTCAAGATAGTGATAGCAGATCATTACCAAGCAGTGAGAATTTACACGTAGTACACCCTGATTCCTTTCATGAGACAAGCTTCTCCACGTCCCTCATCACACAATGACTTTCAATAACAAATTCCTGTAAGTCTCCATCTTCTGAGTCTCTTCCTTCACTCTCTAACTAGCTTGTACAGTTCTGGTAGGCAGAACTAAAAAAAAAAAAAAAGGGTTCTCGAATCAGAAAAATCAAGCTTGCCTTCACCTGTTCTCCACATATTAGTTATATAGTCTTAATTGCTTTGCTTCACTACTGAGACTCAGTTTTCTCTTTAGTAAAATGGGGGAAACGGTACCTTCAGGGTTGCAGGAGGGTAAACTAAGATAGTTTACAGTGTGTGGCTGATAATGAGTACTTACAAATGACAGCTGTTCATACAATTGCATCCTAAGTTTGTGATGAGGATTCCAGTGGGATAATAGAACTTCACAAAGCCTATTGTTTGTTAGGGCTGGTTAAGGTAGTATGATTAATTCATGCAATGTTTTTCTGCATTGCTAAGGTAGCATTCTATATTCATAGCGCTACAGACAGGATGGTGCACCACTTACCAGCATCAGCAACACCTGAGACCTACTAAAAATGCAAATTCTCTGGTGCCAGCCCTGACCTATTACATCAAGAACAATGGCGTTGTGCTTGCTCTTTGATTGTAAAAAAATGCTTCAAATGATTCTGATATGCTCTTCAAATGTACTCCAGTTCAAAAGTCATAGATACACTATATATCTATATATCATTACTATAAATCATTACTGAAAAGGTGAAGTCTTATAAACTACATATTTATTACATTACAGAATTCAGGTGCAGAAGAGTTCACAAATTGATTTCAAGTCCAGAGTCTCCAGAACTAAGCCCCATTTCTCCATGCTGGCAGACATTCCTAAGGATGTGCTGCCAGTTAATGTTGGAGGGATCAAACCCACTCCTAATTTTTGCTTTTGGCAGGAGAGGGATTTATAGAGGTTTTCCTTTTTTTTCAAGATTTTTTGTACTGTTAGAATTTCTAAAACTATATCTGTACATACAGACAGACATGTTTGCACACCTATATGTTTGCATGTATATGTAAGCATATATATATATAATTAATCATGTGTCATTATGTGGTTTCTAAAATATATACTTTTTATTTTTAATAGATATTTTAAAGTAATAAGCACACGATCTAAATAAAAATAAAACATGACTCCAGTTAGCTAAAGCGAGTTCTAACTAAATGCTATTTGAAAGTCAGACGGGTGGTAAGTATTGTCTTCCAGAAGCAGAGAACCAGCCTAAACCTGTGGGTTTCCAGCCCACCCCATGGAGCTAAGCAAGTCCTCCTAGCCCGAGGTAATCCTGACAGCAGGGCCTCTAATTTCATGAAATAAGCTAGGTTGACCTTGAAAACTGTTGGCAAGGAAATTACACAGGAGTGAGGGCACTTCACATGATTGTCTCTTTGGGTTTTCATTCATTCAGGTTGGTTTCCATGGAAATTTGCACCTGCCGGTTCCCTGGGGTCTTTAAGCCTGAGGACTTTGAGGAAACAGGGCGGAGAAAAGTGAGGACACAATGCAGATTTTATAGGCTTCTTTCACTTAAGGTCTTTGCTTATGTTGTTTGCAGAGAAGCCAAGTTGTGAGGCAGCAGAGAAATTCATTTGTAATATCCTTTTTATTTTCTACTTTTTTTTGCTTTTTGAAACCTTGAAAACATAAGATAGTTAGGCTTTAGTGCATAGTTATTTTGTGTTCAGATACGAAATTGGGTCAAATGCCAGGAACAGAATTGTTTTCAGTATGTTTTGGTAACGATAAGAATCCTTTATTATTTACCCAAAGAACTCAGGGCCCTTAAAATCTTAAAATTTTCTTGAGCCAGACAGCAAAGAGCACATATTTTCACTATTTTGAATCCAAAGTGTCAAAGTCACTGAGACAGGTGGCCAACAGCTGGGGAGCGGTGAACTCAGCCAGGTGACTTTTGAAAGTCCCCTCTGGAGTAAAATTGTGTGACAATTTTAGTTGCAAACCAACATTGTCTCTGTTGGCCCATATAAGTCCAGACATGATCAGTGACATGGCTCTGTGCCCTCTCTCTCCTCCCACAAGAACTGAGGTTGAAAAAGGATTACATGCAGTTCTCTCCCCACCCAAGGGGACAGCAGGTTCTTTCAGGGGCATCAGTAAATACGGAGCTCTGATTATGGATTCCTGGGGGAGGGAGGATTTAGAGAGAGGATAACAAGTAAACAGAATAACCAAATATACTCAAAACCACAATCTATGATGCACCTAATATTTTCAAAGAGCAGGGAATCTGTGTTAATTTTACTCCACAAAATTTATCTTCTTTCTGGGATGCTATTTCAACATTGGCAAGAAGTTCAAAGCAAGACTGGCACAAAAAAAAAAAAAAATCAGAGTAATATTCTTTATTTTTTGTATGTGTGTTGCTTGTTTGTCTGTTGATTGTTTTTACCTAGAATAATATTTTTTAGCTTTAATCTTAGAGGAAACACTTTCAGCTTGTCACCATTGAGTATGATCTTAGCTGTGGGTTTCTAATTCATGACTTTTATTTGGCTGAGCTATGTTCCCTGTATCTCCATTTTTTAAAAGATTTTTTTTGGATATATGAATGCTGAATCATGACAAATGTCTCTGCATCTATTGATAGGATAATATGACTTTTTTGTTGATGCCCTGAAATATTTTTACCGATTTTTCTGAAGCTGAGTCATCCCTGAAGTAAATCCCACTTTGCCATGATGGATGATCCTGTTAGTGTAATGTTGAATTTGGTTTACTAAGATTTTGCTGAGAATTTTGGCATCTGTGTTCATCAGGATTATTGGTCTGTCATTTTCTTTTTGTGTGTTGTCCTTGTCTGCTTTTGGTATCAGAGTTTGTGGGTCTCATAACATGTGCTTTAAAGCTTTCCCACTTCCTCAATATTTTGGAAGCACTTAAGATGAATAGGTGTCAATCTTTGAAGGTTTTGTAGAATCCAATAATGAAACCTCCTAGTTCTGGATTTTTGTTTTGGGAGAGACATGATTGCTGTTTTAATTTCCTTACATGTAATTGATCTGCTCAAGTTTTCTACTTCTTCTGATTCAAGCTTGGAAGATAACATGACTCTAAGAATTTTCCATCTCTCTTTGGTTAGCCAATGTATTGTCATAAAATATTCATACCATTCTCTCATGATCCTCTATTTCTGAGATACCCATTATAAGTATCTTCTCCTCTTCCATTTCTATTTGTTAATTTTCTTTCTCTATTTTTTAATGAGACTTCCCCAGCATTTGTCTACTTTATATTTTCAGAGAATTAGTTTATGATCTCATTGATCTTTTGTACTGTCTTTTCAATTTTAATTTCATTTATTTCTGCTTTAACCATTTTACCATTATTCTTTCCTTTCTCCTGGTGTTCTTTACTTTGTTCTTGGTTTTCTGGAGATTTAAGGTATTAAATTTAGGTTATTTATTTGAATTTTCTCTTGTTTCCTGACATGGATGTGCAATGCCAAAAACCATTTTTTAAGCTCCTTTTCTGTCTTCCATAGGGTCTGCAAGCTGTGTCTTCCTTGTCATTTTTTCCCAAGCATTTTAAAATTTCTCCTCTGATTTCCTTATTAACACAATAATCATTCAGTGCATGAGACTAGTTTCATATATTTGAGCTTTTTACTGTTTTCTTTCTGAAGCTGAGTTCTAGTTTCATGCCATTGTGGTCAGAAAAAATACTAAAATGATGTCAACCAACATGAATGTATTAATACTTGTTCTATGGTCCAACATATGGTATATCCTTGTTCATGTGTACTTGAGAAGAATGTGTGCTCAGCTTTCTGGGGATAATGTGACCTAAAAATATCTATTAAATCCATCTGATCTAAGTTCTCCTGTTGATCTCCCCAGTGTTGTTAATGAGGTGTTCACGTCTCTTGCTATTATTGTATTGCTGACAATGATCTGTTTACATCTGTTATATATTTTGGTCATTCTTCATTTGGTGTATGTATTTATATTAATGAGAGTTATGTCTTTCTAATATTGATTCCTTTGTCATTATATAGGGTCCATTTACTATATCTTATTACCTTTTAACTGGAAATCTGTTTTATCTCCTCTAAGTATGACTGTCCCTGCCCGCAAACTTCAGTATGCCTTTAAAAAGAAATGTTTCTGGCTGCGCCTGGATGGGAGGCCTTGGTCAGAGAGCATCTTCTGTCCAGAGGGCACAGTGGCATGCAGGCCAGCTGCACACCACTGAGGGTAGCTAGGTCAGCCGGGAGGCCTTCATGTGACCCAGGGCTCCCATCCTTCCACCCTTAGCCAGCAGGAAGCAAAGGCAGAGAAGACCCCAGAGGAAGCTCCCAAGTCTGGAGAACCCAGGAAGGAGGATGGATGGGCTTGTAGCCCTATCCACCAGTGGATGGTTGTTGCACAGGGCAGCCATCTGCAGCCCAGATCGGTCAAGGCATTTTCTCCCAAGCCCCAGGCCAAGGGGCGATTCGATGGCACATGCATGGACATCTGGGACCCGCCCCCACGTAGGGATGTACCATGTAGGTGAGTGAAGGGGGCGGCAGGCAGGGTGTGCTCCCTCCATTTCATCACTCTTCAGCTAATCTTTAAGAGGAGCAAGGACGTATATAACACAAACCCCATTGTAAAACGGGTGCGGGACCAGGTAAAAATCCAGCCCACAAGCCTGAGCTGGACACAGCAGATGGACAATCAAAAGAACCAATCCAGGCGAGACAAGAGAAACATCTATAAAAACATGATATCAATGAAGCACACCTATACACACTCTGGTCTGGAAGACCCAAGACCTCATTTCAGAGATGCTTTCTGGAAGAGCAAGGTACCCCTTCCCACTTTATGGGAGATAAAAGGAAAGCCAAAGACTGGGGGATCAGTTCCACAGCAAAACTGTGAACTGAGGCAGAGGAGATCGTCCACAATGGCCAATCACAACTGCCTGTATCCAGAGAAACTTCTTCACTGGCAATGGCAGAGGATGAGACCCACTAAATCTAATGCCAGAACCATAAGGTAAAGCAGCAAAACAGAGATGGGGTTGGAGAAGACAGACTCCAATGAGAAAGCATAGAAAGACCACAAATAAAAATAGACTGGCTGCCCAACGCAAACTTAAGACTGAAAACCTACCATCAAGGCTCGCCTGGTTCAGAGAACATAGTCCTTCACCCAATGAAAGAAAAAGACTGATGGACTTAACACAGATTAGCAAACAACAGAGTGGGGTATGAGAGAATGGATGGGGCACCTGAAGTGGGGAGGTGGGGGAGATATCCCAAAAACTATTTACCAAGGTTATGATTTAAAGAATAAAAATACATACATACATACATATATAAGTAAGAAATGTTTCTAAGGCTGCTTTTATATCCCTGGTGGTTTATTTCAAAAGCACTAATGTGGTTGATTTTCATGATTTTATTTAGCTTTATCATTGCTTTTTTTTTAAAAGGATTTTTCATACTCCCTAATTCTTTTATCTGAAAGTCCTATTTTTAGAATAAAACCATACATTTTTGGAACCCCAGTATGGAATTTATTGAAGGAAAGAATTCCAAAAAGTAGCAATTTGTTATTAAATAAAATAAAAGTTACCAATGAACATGGAATTTGGAATATTTGATTGAATATCATCAGCAAATGTTAGTTAAGAAACATTTTTATCTGGACTTGAGATAATCTGGTTCTGGTTCTGGTTCTGACATTGCTGCCCATTAGCTACAGATTTCTCAGTTGTCAAAAAAAAATAGTTGGAATTAGTTTCCTATAAAGGTCTTTCTACACTAGTATCTGTACATCAGATAAAAACAGCAAAACCTGGCTAAGAGTTGCCTGATGAACTATACTACCAATAGAATTATAAGCAAGGCTTTTGCAATGAAGCACTTAGAGTCACTTTCTTAGTAAAACCTGCTGGTGAGAATGGACTTGACCATATGAATGTGTCACAGTCTCAACCACCCAAAACTCTTTAACATGTTTATATAATCAAAATATACAATGTCCTGCTTGAAAATATAAGTGATAACTAGGTAACCAAGGCCTAAAAACCACAGATAAAGTTGGCAGTGGAAGTGCTTTTGGTGTGTGGACAAGAATCAATACCAAACTCCTCTCCTCTTTACAAAACTAAGACTAGGATAAGTCATTTTTTGAATGCCCTCCTCTTAAAATATATATTGGCACCAATTAAAGCCATATGATCCTATAATGCAGGATTGGGAAGTATAATGGGAGAGGGGAGAGGAGGAAAGATACAAAAGGAGGAGGCACTGAATGAAGGCTAGAGAGAGTCACTGATTTGTTTTGGGAGGTGAGAGAAACAAGGTATGAGCAAGTGAGGATAGTCAGAAATAGAAAGAGCACACGGAAGATCAATTCAATTTAAGGACACCTCATTAGATCCCATTTCAGGAATCCAAGGGCTTCTCCCTTTTCTCTTTCACAACAACCCCAAGCATCTGTATATCTCTATGACTCACCACTCTCTCTTCTCTATCAGCAAAATATGTAGTTTCACTCCTCCACCTTGCCTCTCTAATTGGTCCCAAGCCCAGAGATTTCCCAAAACTGTGTCTCATTTTTTGCCCTTGGCAGGTAGCACTAAGGGTGCTCCCCAGGTTGACATGTTGCTGGCCAAGTTTACCCACTTTGGTGTATTTTATTTTTGACCAATGAGCCTTTGCATGCAGACTCTTGGAAATAAGCTCTCCCAGAGAATCAGTTTGAAATGGTAAAGGTTATACTGGCTCCTATAACTGAAAAAGTCCAGGCATAGGGTGGAGGCCAAATATATGGTTCAGTCAGACTTCTGTTCCATGTTCCTGTGATCTCTTGCCTCTGTGCATCCTTACCTTCATTGTCAGGTATGGTCCAGGAATCAACTGTCTAACATAGCAGACAGAGGGTAAAAGGGACTGTTCTTTCCTCTGACTCTTTCTATAAAGAAAAGAACTACCTTTACCAGCATTTCCTTGAAAATAATCCCATATTTGAACCAATTTTTGCGGTTGGAGGAATGATTGACTACAGTCTGGATTCTTAATCTGAATCTTGGCAAACTTCTCAAATGTAATGCCCACATCAGTCCTCTTGGAATCTTGGTAAAATGCAGATTCTGATTAATGATTTGATGATTTTTGAAGAATATCTTCCCCTTCACTTTGGAAATTTATGTATATTCAGGTAACAGGTATTTTTTCTATTCCCTCAAGACACAACTATCAACATTGAGTCTTCCCTATGACTTAAAATACTCTGATTTGAATATAAAAGTGAGTAGTATAAAACTCTACCTTGAAACAGGAAAGTTACCTAAGTCTCCTTCCTTTGAGAGCTCTGGTAGAAGATTAGTTCAATAAACTGACTTAGACATCAATATTTAGACACAGGGATCTTCTTTCAAGGTGCAAAAATTTTTGCAGTAAGAAGCATTATATACAAGATTGCTGAATTTCGAAGCTAGCAATAAAACTACATTAGTCATTTCAAACTTTTTAGCATGTCTTCTCATACAAAACAATAGTAAGTAACATGAAAAAAATTTAAATAACACAAAGAATCCAAATTCATAGTGAGATTCAGAATGAATGTTGAAATATTAGAAAACACAGAGCCTGTGGTTTACACTTGAATGGATTTCTAGCTAAGAAGTTTTTTTGAAATATTTTATTTTTAGGAACTCTGTTCTAGAAAAGGTTCAAAGACACTGAGTTGATGCTCTCCTGAATCCTATGCATTCTCCTAGAATGATGGCTCTTGAGAGCAACTGTAATTTCCACACAAAAACCTTGAAATGGAAGATCTAAAACATTGGGAAAAGAAAAACAAAAGCCATCTCTTAGACTTGTAAACTCTGGCACCTGTCAGTTCTCATACACTGAGGGAACAACACTTGAGGAGTTACAGAAAATAGTGATACTCATATCAGTCAGTACCAGTGTAAAGTCTTCAACTCTCTGTGAATTGCCCACCTACCTAGCAGATAGCTGCTAGGTAGCTGGTCTCAGATGACTGGCAGAAGCTCAGTCAGTTCTTGTGAAAGGGCCATTCTTCAATCTCCATTTTGCTGCCTCTTCCCTTATCAGGGGGAAATGCATTCTTCCTCTGGCCTGAAATCTAGAGGTAACAATTAGTCTCTAGAAGCAACCTGCCAACTTGTCACTGAGATTTCTCAGTTACTCCTATACTCCTAACTTACTTCCTGACAAATCATGGAAATAAAGGTTATGTTTTAACTAGGTAATTTGTGTGTGACTGTCTATTTTCGTAAGAACCGAAGAGAAAGAAGGCAGATTCACTCTTCCCTTGTGCAAGCAGTAAATGTGTGGCATGTAACCAAAGCAACATAGGGAGCAAGGCTCATCAGTTTCCTGGTAACCAAAGTAACAAGAAAATTTTCACCACCTGAGACAAGTATGAAAACATCAACAGAACCAGTACAATAGCTAAGTGTTTTGAACACACTTTGAGCAATTTGGGGAAAAGCCTTTTTTGCCAAAACTGTGCAATCCTAAAGCTTGCTGCCTTGTACAAGTTATTTTCCTCCCCAAACTCTGTGGCAAGACCAGGAGGCAAGATCGAAGCCAGAAACTTCCTGAGCGGTGGATAGCTGGGGTAGAACTCACGACCCTTTGGTAAAACCTAAGCTGATACAACTAATGATTCTTACAGCAATCAAAACATTTCCCAAAGAAATAACTACAGCCCTGCCTCATCCTACCCTGCCAACTGCCCTCTGTTGCACCCCCAGATTCATTTAAAGAATTCTTGCATCTTTACCTACTATATCTTCCTGCAATACAGGTAACTCCTCATTTTGAAAGTTCATATTTTACCACTTCACTTTTACAAAATAACTACGTTATTACCTGTTTTCACCAACCAAAAGAAATCCAAAGAGGACTTCCACTTCATAACAGAAATGCAAATAGTGAAACAGTATTCAACAGGTTTCTTTTGTAGCTAATCATTCTAGAGGCCACATACACCCCAAAGAGTGTGAGTAGTTTACAAAGCTTGTACCCTAGGAGCAGGTTGTCTATTTAGCATAGCATTCCTGTGTTACTATGTTAGTGTGATTTTAGGTTTTATGCACTATTTGATAGACTATGTTTGGGATCTGAGAAGTTTCCATTTTTTTTCCTATGTAAATTGCTGATAGCTGCTTCTTATCTGCTTTATACCATCTTAGCTTAACAAAGCTTTCAAAGAAACCCTCTGCTTTCAGGTTGTAGGTGAAATCTTTGTGTGCAGGTCTGAATCTTCATGAATCAGATGAATCAAAATGAACATAAAATGATGACACCAATAGGTCAGTTTCCCTGTACCTGAAAGATCTTTTTCACCTCTCCTGCCCTCTTGATTTTAGAGTCAGTAAGTTTTGAAGAGTGATTTTGGTGATCAAAACTGAAGGAGGAAATGGGTGCTTATGAATTGTCTATTAGGAAGAATAATTAGATTTAAGAAAATCTTCCTAGGGCAGTTAATTATCTGAGCTCATCAGTGCCTTTGCAATATTGAAACCCTTTCAAGAACTCTAGATAATTGGCTTAAAGAGAGCAAACTGAGATGATTTTTAAATACTTAGCTATCTAGAGAAATTATAGGACAAAAAGTAACCAGATAAAAGTTACACAGACTTTCCTCATTGCAAAGCGATGAAACCTTTTCCCTGTTCTCCCCATTTTGTTCACATCTTTAATCAAGGAAATAGCAGTGATTTAAATGTATACCCTGTCACTTACATGTCAGGATACAAGACATACTTGAAGTCATCCACTTACAAGACATAAACCAGTAACAAAAATGATCATAGTCAACCTATAAAAATTAACAACATTTCAAAGTACAATACACCCCCTTGAAAAGTCCAGATTTATAATTCTAAACAGTTGCTGCCTCCAAGTCCAAAAAATAATCCATTAGTCTACTCTTTGGTAACCTTTCTTTTTCCCACCCCCTCCCCACTCCCCCCTTTCCGAGGTTTGTCTTTCTAACAAACATAGGAAGAAAAAGAAAAGCAAAATAATAACTGTTTAAGATTCCAAGATTTTACTTCAAGCCAAGGTCAAACTTTTAAGCAACTTTGATCAGGTAAATTACCTCTAAATGTCTCAATTTTTCCCTCAGGAAAATTGAAATAATTTATCACCTTTGATCTGAAAATTTGTAAAGGCATTTAGAAATTGAATAAAATCTACCTGCTGAGATTTCTACTTCCAGGAAGACTAAAAACTTTTCCCTATTCCCCCTGCAAATTCAAGTAAAATCACTCAATATTATATATAAAACAAATGTTAAAAGATCTGAATGGTACTAAGAGGAAGGCAGGGCAACTGTGAAACTCGGAGAATAAAAGGGAGCTCCCCATGGTGTCTTTTTGCTTCATGCATTTCACACTGAGTACTGGAGAAGTGGCACTCAACAGTCACAATCTGACTAAGAAGCAAAAGGTCAAAAGAAAATCTGCTCTCTGGACAGAGAACCAAGAAATGGATATTCTAGAAAGACAGAAGAAAAAAAAAACAACTTTTAGATAATAGTCATTCTATTCCAGTCAGGCAATACAAGAAAAAAATGTAACTCAACCCCTACCTCTGTTAGCAAAGACCAAGTGGAGAGCCTTGGCAGATTGGAATGAGGATCTCCAATGGCCCCGCCATTAGGGTTTGTCATCGGAGGCCTAGTGAAGAGCCAGGATTCTCACCAGCTTTTGATGGTAACAAAATCACCCCAACCCACAGTGATGGCGAAATGAATTTGGGAACCTGAAATTATATCCCAATCCAGTAGTAACAATGAGCTCCTGACTCCTGACTCTGACTCAGTGTTGATGGCAATTGAACAGAGAAACTGACTTCTAGTTCCACCTGGCAGTAAGCAGGGGGCAACCCCCTTCACTTTCAGAGGAGGCCTCATAAAACATTAGATTTAAATAAGGCGTAGATTCCTAAAGCATAATAAATACTCATACTATTAATGTTTCAATAAAAAAATCATTTGTTATATCCCAAATCAAGAAGTGAAAATTAATAAAGAAATAGAATCACCTGAGTCTGCTTTAAGATGATACAGATGTAAAAATTATCTGCCAAGGATTTTAAAGCAGGTCTCATAAAACTGCTCCAATGAGCAATTACAAATATATCTGAAAAAAATTAATAAATAGATAGGCTTGGCAACAAAACAGAAGATACAAAGAAAAAAACGGAAACTTTAGGATCCAAAAGCAAAATAACTGATTTTTTAAAAATCAGCAGATTAACTCAATGGAATATAAAAAAAAATCTATGAACTTGAGTAAAGCAACAGAAATTATCCGATCCAAATAACAGTGGGAAAATAGGCTGAAAGAAATGAACAGAATCTCAGGGACATGTAGAACTATAAAAAAAGGCTCTTTCTCATCAAAATTCTAAAAGGAGAGGAAAAAGAAGATGAAGCTGGAAAAGTATCTAAAGAAATAATGGCAAAACTTTCCCCAAATGTGACCTAAAATAGGTCAGGGAAGGCTATAATTCAAGAAACTAAGCAAATCTCAAATAGAAAAAAGCAACAGAAATTAACAAACAAAAATCAAAGACTGGTAATTGGAAAGATTAATAAAGTCTATAAATCTCTAATAAGATCGTCAAAGGAAAAAAGAGGGGAAACAAAATTAACATCTGGATTGAAACAGAAAAGACCACGCAGACCCTGCCAACATTCATCTCTGATAGAAAATTCAAGAAGGAAAACTTTCTAGTTCATTCAATGAAGCCAAGTTACCCTTATAACAAAATCAGGCAAAAATACCAAACAAAAGGAAAATATTACAAACCAGTGCACAAATTCTTTTTCTTTCTAAGTCTTCATGACTTATTTTTCCCTTTTTGTTATTTTTTCTTTCATCATTTTTGTTCCCATGTTCTCCCACCATCATATCACCTGTGAAATATCAACATATTCACTTGTGTTCTTCCCTCTCCCATTTTAACCTCCTTCCCCGCTTCCTTGCTATATGCCTCACATCTATTGTCAACTTGCTAATCCTTATACCTGCTGTTAATTTGCATTTCATCTTTGGTGAAGTGTCTTTTTAGTTCTTCTGCTCATCTTTTGATTGGGTTGTTTGTTCTGTTTTTGTTGAGTTGTGTAAGTAGTCTGTATCTCTTTCTATCAGTCCCTTATCTGTCATATGATGTCCAATGTACAAATTCTTAATAATAAAATAGAACTTAGCAATATATAAAAAGTAATACACTATGACCAAACAGTGATTATATCTATGCTAGAAGACTGGCTGTGTATTTGAAAATCATTCAATGTAACCTACCATATGAACAAAAGTATGCAAAAATTGAAGTATTTTTCATACATGCTCAAAAAAATCCCAGAACACAAGGATAGAGAGCAAAATCTTCAGCTTCATAATGAAATATCTTTCTTAAATTATCTACAGTTCACATCACATGTAGTGGCAAAAGGTAAAATGTTTTTACATAAGATTGGGAAAAAGGCAAAAATTTATGTTTTCACCACTGCTATTCAACCTACTGGAAGTACATGCTGAATAGGAAGAAATAAAACCACTCTATTTACAGAGAGCATTGTGACTAATTGAGAAAATCCCAAAGAATCTACAAACTCACTCCTAGGACTATTAAAGGAATTCAAAAATGTCACAGGTTATAATTGTATTTCCAAAGATCAATTGTATTTCCACATACTAGCAATTAATACATGAAAACATAAAGTACAGTGCAATTTAAAATCATCCCAGAGAGAAAGAGGGGGTTGCACACTGTATATACTGAGTACATGCTGTACATGATGTTTTCAGAACACAGTTGACCTTGGACAACTAAAATTCTGAGAAGCAAAACCTCAGATAAGGGGAGGAAGGGGGAACACTATAAAGAAGGGATTGTGGTAGGAAATAGGCTCAAAAAACAGTTATTCTTGACTGTTCATAGGTCCTTCTGACTTCTTAGCACTTTTGCTTGTTTCTCTTGCATATTCCTGTGCCCTCGAGTTCTGTAAATCCCTTAACCTGAGAGCAAAGAGGAGTTAACTTCCCTTCAGTCTATTCTGCTCTACTTCACAATGAACTGCAATCATTGCGGACTGAGGTGTTGAAACTGTTTGTTGGAATGAGTGCTAAAATTATTTAGAATTTTTATTATTCAGATTCCAGCAGAACCAAAACTTAAAGCCAAAAAGTTAGAACCCATTCGGTGATAAGCTTAATCCCTTACAGATACATGTTCTTTCTTCAAACATCATAAGGGTTTGCCCTCATGTACTATATGTTAACAACATGTTCACAATCTCCTCAAAAGGTGGAGCTTAATTTTCCTTTTGCCCCTTTCACAGCTTGACTGACCTTCATGACTTGCTTTCAACAGAATGGGGTGGCAGCTACTCATTTCTGAGATCAGAAGGGTTCCATGGCTTCCTCTCTATCTTCTGTTCTGGGGGAGAACAGTCGCCATGTTGTGAGGATGCTCAAACCACCAGCTGGTGAGGTCCCGGCGGAGGAATGCTTAGTCCCCCTGGCAGCACCACACAAGTGAGATTTGAACCACAGTAAGTTCCTAACTGATCGTGGGCCTGGCTGACTTCTTGACTGCAATGTCCTGAGACTACTTGATGCAGAACCATCCCACTCAGACACTCATGAATTCCTGGCCCAAATAAAATAGCCTAAATGATAAATGTTTGCTATTTTAAAACATAAAGCTTGGGGTGGTTAGTTTCACTATAACATATACCACCTATAGGGTCTATTTGTACATTCAATTTACACTTTATGTTTGCAATAACCCCTGTTTGCACTGAAAACGAGGCATATTTACATGATGATCTTGTTATAAAAATCATATGAATTAGGGAGGGGTAGACTATTTGCTTTAAAGGTGAAGAGATGGAGACTAACAAGTTAAATCACCTCCTAAAGGACATACATTTAGCCACCTGTAAAGTACAACATAGGCCTCCAAAAACCAAAGCCTTTTCTCTTTCTACTACTTTGTTTCCAGACGTTCCTCAAGATACAGATGATGAACATTGTGTGACCATTATGGAGATCCCATAAAATACTCGGTACAAGTGATGATTTTAGCTTTATCTTTCTGTCTGCTTTCTAAGGAAGTTTTTCTGTTTAGAAATAAATGTAAATGGTATAAAGTCACTAGTTACTCTAAATTAGCTCTTGCCGATACAAACAGAAATGATATAAGAAAATTTTAAAAATGAATTAAAAAAACATAATGCTAGCAAAAGCTGGAATTTAAAACTTTTAGTAGCCACATTACAAACATAGAAAGAACCAAGTGAAAAAACACTTTTAAATGTATTTTACATATAAAACCCAAAGCTTTATCACTTCATGTATATTCAATCTAACAATCATTAATACAGTATCTTTTGTTTGCTCATTCTAAAATCACAGCACATCTCAATTTGCACTTGTGGCATTCCAAGTGTAATTCACAATATGTGATAACTTTATTTTACTTTGATTAGAGCTACATACATTTTCAGTAATGATTTTGCATGTGGGTGTGTGCCAAGGTGATAGAGTACACCACCTTCTGTTTGCTTTTATCTTCCCCTCCCCAATCCACTCTCTCGGAGGACAGACTAGAAAGAACAAAAATAATGGTGAGAGGATCCTCAATGCAGAAATATGGGAAAGTCCTGGGTCATCCCTAGTATTATCTTAAGTTATTGCACAAGTTTCCAAGGAAAAATCTGAATTATGTCTCAGAACTCTTTCAGGCATTTGCATATTAACCCAAAAATATACATGCTATGCTTAGTTAGAATAATTGTAGCCATTTACTGAATTAAGTTTTCAAGCATCAATTCATTGATCTTACTCTGCACAGGTGCCAAAAATATTAAGTTGGAACTGCTAGATGAATCACATTTTCCATTAATCCTGCGTGACATTCCCCAGGAGCAATCTATCATCCTCACAATAGTGACCCATGTTTTTATAGCAAATTTACTGTTTATAACTGCATTTAATATCAGAAAGTAAGAAAGAGTGTCTGCATGCACACATACAAGCATGTGCTTGTTTTTGTTGTTGTTGTTTTTACGTTATATCTTATCTTGGTGCCAGTTGAGGATTCCTAGGGTATACAGAGCTATGGAAATTGGGCAGGATATTAGTGGCTGATGAAGCCATCACAAGGATTACCTCCATTTAGTGATGTGATAACAAAGACTAAATTATCAATAACAGTCAGAGAAGTTTTCCCTGCTGTGACATTTTCAGCAGTGTTCTCGGAAAGCCAAGATAAGAGACACAGTGAAGTGAGACCAACTAACTGACAGTCAGTGAACATTAGTGAGTTCAGCTCGGCAGCCCTGCAGATGGGAATTAGAGGGAGAAAATTCAAGAAATGCCTCCTCAACTCTTTTTTTTTTTTAATGAACCATTTGTGAATTTTCTATTGCAGAGGAAAAACTTGTATTCCACTTGGTGAATGGTTTAAGTTCCTAAAAAGTAAATAACTGTTTTAGTCTTTTAAATTCCATATGAAATTATCAATGAGTCATGAGAAAAACGCTAACGTCAAAATTAAAATCAAATGAATCACTGTTTCTGGCTGCAATGCAGAAGCACTTTGCTCTGTGCTTACACTCTGCTGAAGGTCAACTGTCTGCCAGCCCCCTCCCGCCCCACCGCACCTCCACCCCAGAGGCCCTTCTCCTAGTGTCTCTGAGGTGGGTCATGGGCGGGAAGAGAGTGCTTTCTGCGTAACCACAAGCATTTTCCACGAGGAAAGTCTGTGGACTCCATCACCATGGAAAAGGAAAATCACAATAAGATCCTGTTCCTTGTCTGAGTTGGCCTCTCGAAAGAGTCTTTCAGCAGTCTCAAAAAAACTGTTTCATGATGACCTAGGTCCAAATTTCTTTCCCTGTGTATCAAAAGAGGTTAGATTTTCCAGCTCCTCTTTCTCTTACACATCCAAGAAAGGACCTGGTCCCAGAGCAGAGACTTAGGGAGAGTGTGCAGAAGGGAGGAACTGGAGAGAGTGAGAGACAGACAGATAGAGGCATG
>PVHY01025370.1:0-18493 GCA_004024945.1 Uropsilus gracilis
AAGGGAAGGGAAGGGAAGGGAAGGGAAGGGAAGGGAAGGGAAGGGAAGGGAAGGGAAGGGGAGACGTTCTTGTCCTCTGGGCTCCAACCTAGTATGTGATGACAAACCAAATGCACAAGTAAGAAAGGAATCCGTGATTTTAAAACAAAGAACCTGTCATGTGTCCCCTCAGAAAAATGGTGAAGAAAACTAAAATTAATTAATACCCCAGGTATACTTCAGTAGCTCTTTCTGCAACAAAGCCAAGATGTGGAGTCAATTCATAGTGCATCTGGCACAGTGCTTCCAGCATGGAAAGGGTAGCTAGTGATGCCTCACCCTCCAAAATCATTTGCCATCAGAATAAAGTTTGTCATTCGACGACTGAAAGAATTTCAAAACCGGTAGAAGCACCACAATTGGAAACTTTGCCAACCTGTAAAATAAAGGTTGATTTATGGAACAGAATTATTTTTATTTGTTGATTTTGTTAATTGTTTGATATTAATTTTACTTTTTGAAACAGATTTAGAAATTAGCCGTGCACGGTGGCTCATGCCAGTAAGCTTCAGCCTATGAAGCGGCTGGTTGGAGTCCCGTGGTTGGAGTCCTGCTCGGGGCAACACAGCGAGACCTAGTCCCCAAAAATAGCTGGGCGTGGCTCACGCCTGTAATCCCAACTACCTGGGAAGCTGAGGCTGGGGATTGCTTGAATCCATGGTACCCCAGGCAACGTGAGCCTGCAGTTCCATGGGTAAAAATAGTGAGACCTAGTCTAAAAAAAAAAAAAAAAAAGATTTAGAAATTAAAATCCTTCTAATTTTTATTGTGCAGGGAAAATAGGGCTTTCTTTACTCCCTTTCATCTATTTTAGCCTCAGTCTTCAGGAAAGAATGCAATCACTCTGATTGGGATGGGGGGAATGGAGTGGGAAGGAGTGGGAAGGTGGGAGAGGAGAGGGTGAAGAGGCAAAGAGATGATATAAGGAGGTGTCAGACAGAGAATAGGAATCTGAGAAATTTAACTGGTGGGCAGGTGATCGAGTCACTGCCTATCTTCACACTGACAGTCACTAGACTTCCATTATGGTGTAGGGACCCTTTGGTAAATGGTAAACTGTGCCAGGATATGAGAGAGAGAGGATGAAAGATATAAAGCTCAGATTTTAGAAATGTAGTATCTCCTGGATGTGCCAGGATATGTGTGTGTGTGTGTGTGTGTGTGTGTGTGAGAGAGAGAGAGAGAGAGAGAAAGAGAGAGAGAGAGAGAGAGAGAGAGAGAGAGAGAGAGAGAGAGAGAGAGACTCAGATTTTAGAAATGCAGTCTTTCAGGCTTCCTCCTAGACCTGCTGGATCAGAATCTGGATTTTAATGATTCCCAAGTGACTCACATGCCCTTTAAATTTTGAGAAGCATTTTTTCAGCATGGTTTAAATTACCAAATAGAAAGGTTTTCCTGCTTGGAAAGGTTGAGAGAATTCAGAGCTATTGGTGCCAGATGCTTTTAAAGTGTTGCTGGTGACCAAAGATAATGGCTTTAAATGTGTACCTTAATGTCTAAAAAAAAAAAATCTTAAAAAGCCCAAGCATTTAAATAATCAGATTCAATATATTAATGACTACAAAAATTTTTACAAAATAAAAAGTTCCTGTTATATTCTACATTTTAAAAAAACAACTAAAAAAAAAGAGAGATAACATTGGGAGCTTGTGCAATGTCTATCCATATTCTTCAGATAAGAAAGGAAACAAAGGCGAACATATTGTGTCTTGTGCCTGAGGCTCTCTTTTCTTCTGAGTTGGGATTCTTCCCAATTCCAGGTTTCTGGGAGGACAAATTGAAAACAACTCTCCCTAGGCCTGAGATTCTGAGTCTTTGTCTTTCCCTTCTAATCAGGTCAGGAAAATGACTGCAGAAAGAGACATGCTAGGTCAGGACTTGTCAATCACCAGCAACATTTGTTCAGGGATTTTTATATTTCAAGGTTTTTTTTAATCACATCTTATAATCCCTTTATTCCTCAGATCAGGCCCTAGGAATCACATAGAATCTGCAGAAACAATATAAAGTATTGGAACCTCTGAGCCTGGCTTCAGAAAGACCTATGCTTAAATTGCAGTTTTTCTGCTGATCAGATATGTCTTTAGACAAATTACTTAACTTTCCTGAACCTTGGGTTTCACATTTAGAAATAGGAGACTCCATGGTGAGTATTGTCATATGTAAAGTCTCGGATACAGTACTTACTTAGTACATCTAAGAGTCTCAGTAAATTTTAGCTATTATAATCATTAGGACAAATATAATTAACCATCTTAAAGATGAACAGTTTGAGGCTCTGCCGCTGGCAGGAACAAGAGGTGGGGGGCAAGGATGTAGATTAAAACAACGGCCCCTGGATACACTCACCACCTGGGTGGGACAAGCAGTGTTTTGGGAACCACTGGGACAGTATTAAGGTGAAACCAGTGATTGGGGTGACCTGCCACAGATTTCTACCCACATTTTTCTCTGGCACTGGGCCCACAGTAATGTACAACATGAAAGAGCCCTCCTCCTTCACCAATCAATGGGGGAAGGAAGTCACCATGAGTGGCTGTGGCCCCATGGCAGAACTGCTAACAAGAGAGAGGAGAGAAGCTTGATCAACTACTTGGAAGTCTGCCTCAGCAGCAAACATCTCACCACCATCGACTGGAGTTGCGTTCCCAAACCCAGATATCAAAACTGTAAGGTACAGAACCAGTAACAAGTGATAGAAAGGATCCTGGAGAAGCACACCATGTATCTGCTTGACAAGTTCCCAATGTCCTCGGCTTGACTACCTGAGCTACTCTTGGAGACCCAAGCAGTCCCATCTGTTGCTGTCCAGGAGTGCAAATCTGCACCCAGGAAAAAAGGACATAGTTCTAGAAAAAGAAAAGACTAGCAGACCAAACATAGACCAACAGCTTGCAGCAAAAGGAGTTGGAGTGACCAGAGGGGGGAAGAGAGGGAAGGGGGGTTGGAGAATGAGGGGTACAATACAACAATGCAAGCATGACCAGTATTATACAATAATTACAAAATTTAAAAAAATCAAGATTCATCCAAGTCTTGTGATTTCCAGCCTGGAGCTCTTTCTGCTTTGTGCAATCTTTAGATGTGTTGATCAAACTATTGAGCCCAGAGAGCTTTACCTGCCAAAGGTCCAGACCAAGCACACTGATGTTATAATAGTGACAAATGATGTAGTCAGGTTTATATTTAGGGTTATCTATTTATGGATGAATCCACTCTCCCTGGTAATTGGGGTTTTCAATGTCCTTAAGCAAAGAACCAAAATATGAACATATTCATATTTTTTCAGATCTTGAAAACTGGCGCTCAGAGAACAAGGATACTAAGGCTGTCAAGAAGTAGGTTTATTTGTACTGGTAATGACTCAGCGGATTCACATCCCAAGACTGAGAGTGTCCCTATGAGGAAGTTAAAAGTTCATATACATTTTACATGTTCTAGTGTTCTGGGTGGATTATCGCTGGTGGTAGTACATGGCCTGATGTGACAGATGATAGAATAAGGAAGACTCAAGGAGAAACCGAGCTGCATGCCTGCAAACTGAGTCAGTAAGTCATGAGTTGTTTATCTAGACCCCTAGGCTTCATTTCTTAGGTCTCTCTGTTTCAGCTATTTCAAGATACCATGCTTCTCCTGGTCATCATATTTCAGTCTTACACAAGCTGGAAGACCAATCAATTTATAAAGCAGTTGTATATTTAGGCATAAGTGTTCAGAACAGGATTCCTGGAGCTTCTTTCCCTTTTTTTTAAGTTACTGCTCACAACTCTCTAAAATTCTACTTTCTACCCAAAGGAAGCCAAACAAGGTGACAGAGACCCACTTGGAACTTATTCCTATCTCTCTGCATAAGTTTATTCATGAGATTAAAAAGTATAGTTTCTAGCCAGGTGTGGTGACACGCACCTATAATCCCAGCTACCTGGGAGGCTGAGGCTAGGGATCACTTGAGTCTGCGGGTTCAAGACAGAGACCATCATCAAAGTATCCTGGCACTGGGACTGATCTTTCCTGGGCTGGGTAGCACAGGAAACTGTGACCAAATGAAATCATGCTTGCCTCGTCAGTTTTATCTCTAGACCACTCGGGAGCAGTTTCCTTTAGTTCCCTCTTGCTTTTGACATGAAGTCAGGAGTTAGAGAACAAGTCTTTAAAAAAGAACCCTTCTCCCCCCCCACCTCCCGTCTCCCCTCCCCTGTGCCCTTAACTCCTTCATGTCCCAGTTTTCCTTTTCTGGACCACTTCTGAGACCTCTAGTTCCTAACCCCAGACCATTTCCTGTTTTGACATGTTCCTTTGGCTGCCTTCCACATCTCTGGAAAAAACCCTCATCTAGGGCTCCCTGAACCTCTGCCTTCCCGAATTAGCTGTTACCAGCCAGCTTTCTCCCAGTCCAGGAAGGCTCAGATGAGTCTACAGACTTATAGGGGAGAGGGGATGGGAGGAGGATGACCACAGGAAGTCAGAGTTTATGTTTTATAAATTAAATTTTATATCTCTTCTTGTCTTATTTCTCTCACCCACTGGAAAGAGAGTTCCCTCACTTTAGACTTCAGACTTAGTATTAGGAACTTCCCACTTGCCATCCATTGCTTCATTCTTGCAGTCTGGTTTCTTGGCATCTGGGTCTGGGAGGTACTCAAAGTCCTCCCAGTCCTAAAACAAACATTTCTCCATGAGAACAGATGTATGGGCTAAACTGGGGTCCAGGGTACAGTTAGACTGGACCTGTCTCCCTATCTCCACCACCCTCTGGTCTTTGCCCCTGAACTCAGCTCAGGACTCGCAAACAAACCTAATAAGAAAAGGATAAGGCTCTAAAAGCAACTCTGGTCCTCCCTCAGGTTCACTATCAGTCTGACTTTGAGTACTTTAAGATAAAATAAGATGGGAATTTCCCTTGCCTTTAATCACACCTTATGCCTACTCAGTATCCCTATTGTCATAACAATTGGTCCTTATCCTTGAAGACCTTCTTTTGCTGACTTTGTTATACTCTGAGATGTTCCCAGAGCTATATCAGTCCTTCCTTGTACTTCAGGCTCCTTCTCTTTCCCAAGACAAAGTTCGAATTCACAAGCTACCTACCCCAACTCTATTTCTGCAGCTAAGAATCCTCTAAGACCTGGCAGACCACCTTGGTGCTGACCAACTGCCCAGACTGGTCAAGATTTCTATGCCAAGCCCACTAGGGTCATAGTCATTTGGCAGCATTCTAACTGGGAAAGATCCCTGGATACTGGACTGCCTCAACTAGTTTGTGATTGCTGAGATATAATACTAAACTCCATATCTTAGAGACTATACTCTTGATAGAGCACCATCTATCTCATCAGTTCCTTTTTACTCCAAGTCTGATCAGGAATAAACAGCTTCTCTCCTTTTCCCCCAAGAATTGGGCTGATTCTCAGTACATTAGATGCATTAGGTGCTTGATCCTTATCAGGAGGATTATGGTTATTCTTGCTATCCAGAGTCTACCTGTTGGACTTGGAAGAAACCTAGACCCTTATTTTCTTGTCATACTGAAAACCCAGACATTTTGCTTAGTAATCTGCCATACCACCCTGATTATAACTCCCTTTTCTAGGAGTGAAGTTCTTTACTGATCTCTACAGGACTTGGTTCTTCTCTACAGTTCCCTCCTTAAGGTTTAGATTCCAGTTTAGAAACTGGGGCCCATCCTATTCCCTTCTTAACCTGGAGTATCTCCCCTGTACGAAACTGAATCTGCTCTGATCTGTGTAGTGGCAACAGAGCAAATGAGACTCTCCTTGACCTCAATCCACAGAACTTTCCAGTCTCATCTCCCACCACTCCCACCTTGATATTATGCTCTCCCAATACTGAATTGCTGCTTTAAGTTCTATATACAGTCATGTTATTTTCCACTTACTGGTTATGCCTTTGCTCCTGGTGTTCCCTTCAAATAAATTATTAACAAAAAAATGCCATATATGAAGGACTAACTATATACTAAGCACTATGCTATATTGGCTATATTAACTTATTTAAACTTCACAACAGCCTTTACACATAGGTATTAAAATTCCTGTTTGTGGAATTGATTCTCACATCAATTATATTCCTTGATAAAGGTCTGTTAGGTTGCGGGTCTTATGGTAAATGGTAGAGTTCAGACTGAAACCCAATGTGTCTGAACCTAGAACCTATGTTTCCAAAACTTAGGTTAAAACCTCAAGTTTTTTATCTTCAGGATCCTATTTGTAGTCATTCAGCCCATTTCCTTGATTTCTGGGCATAGGGGTCCTTTATCTTCCTGGATGGCAAGAATTCCCATTCATATCCTAGGCCCCCAGTTGCCACTTTCTGGTTGTCAATTTTGATCTCATAGGTAGAATTGGGACAAATAATAAGAGTGTAAATATGGGTATCTTTACTGATCTAGAGGGGAAAGCGGAATATTTCAGTTCCTTATTGTATTAAATGTACCACCTAAAATAGACCTTCAGTTCTTGACTATTGCTCCCCACATACTCACAAACACACTTTTCCACAACTCTCATCCATTTCTTGGGTAAACTAGTAAGGACTCTGGGTCGGATTCTCCTAAATATACATTCACAAGCCTCTGGTCTCCTCATCTCCATCTTTCCTCTACCATTCTAGTCATTCTCTGATCATATGTTTTTCTGTGTGTCCCACTGCACTGATAGACTCTCAATGTTAACATTATACATTATTCATCTACTTTATAATATAAGGTCAAATCCAGAGAAAGATCTCAAGAAGTTTTTGCATATACAGCCCCTATACAATCCTGATTATTCAGGTCTTGGGCCTGAATACATTTTCTCCAGTGCCCTTGGGCTTCTCTTGATTCAGTTTTTGCCTCTCTCCTGAACACAAGCTATGGTGTTCTTTCTTAATCTTATCTTTTCTCAAGTTATTTTCTTATATCTTCTAAGAATTCAACTCTCCCTGAAATTATCATACCCTTTCCCAAGAATGGTTCATGCTTATCACTGGAAACTCAACCAAAGGGTCATCTCTAAAATGCATTTATAGTAGGGTAGGGGGCCTTCTCTGTGCTTCCACAGACCCTGATTATAGTAGGTGGTTAATCTCTTTTGCTTGACTCCCACCTTCAGTGGACTTGAGTTCTGTGAAGTCAGGGGTCCTGTCTGATTCACACTATCCCTAATGTAAGGCTGGAAGTCAGTAATGTCTATTGAGTTGCTGATGAAATCCAGCTCTTAGGCAGTCAACCTACATCTCACTAACCATATATTATTAAGATAAATCCATTCTCTATTTCTAAGCCCAGCACTCGCCACTTCCACCCTCTCTTCCAAAATCTAGCAGTGGGGACTGAACCATTGTTCTAAGACAGGACCTTTAACTGCCTAGGGTCTTCTGATCAATTTCTCATAAGGAATACCTGTAACTTACAGCACTTCTTTTAGTTTATAAAATGGAGGTGGTGGTATTTAAGTTAGGGATAAATCAGGTAACATATATCCTTCTACCAGGTCAATAAGCAACCCACACATTCACCCTACACTTGATGATCTTGTTTTTCTCATGGTAGTTCCCTTGGTAATAAAGGATGACAGATGCTTTGTTGTTGTCAAAACCACAGATGTCAGGTCCTAGAAATTAAATCTCAACGCACAATTTTTACACCACTTTTAGGCAGCTTGTCTGTACTCAAATCTGGAGTAATTTCAAAAAAATTTAGCAAAGGGTTTATTTACAACGACTTTAGGACAGTAACAATGGGGTTATTCTCATCACTAGACCTGAGGGACAAAGAGAAGTTGTTATCAGAGACCTCTAGAAAAAGAGTCCCATGAAGATAGCAGCAAGGAGAGAAGCTGTTACTTTTAGTCTAAGCATACAGCTCTTTTCTCTCCCTCTGATAGCCTGTCAAGGATCCCACGATGAAACCCAATATGAAGAAACCTACACCAGGCCACCCCAAGCAATTTCTACCATGACATTATTTAGTTCACAAGTAGGTGCTACCATGCCCACCTTTAGTTTGGGAAAATGTGTTTCAGAAAAATTAAGCAATTTACCCAAGATCAAATAGCTGATAAGTTGCATTGCTAGGATTTTAATCTTATCTATTCTAGAAACAGAACCTGAGGGTTTTATGAAAGCTTTAGAGGGAACTAATGGTCAGTATTCATCAGTTAAGTCTAGAGAACCTAATCTGACAAAAGTCTGACAATAGGTTGTTGGGTTTTTTCCTTAACCATATGGGAAACTGATCCCCAAAATTAAAATCATGCCTTATTTCTAAGAACTAAAAAATGTTTAATATCACCAAAGAAACTTGCAAATACATCTGACTTAGAAATATACTCATTTAAAATTAGAAAATCAAGAATTTTGGCCAACTTTTATAACAGATTCACATAATATAGTCAAAAATAAAATATTTTTGTGTGGAACATAGCACAAAAATTACCTAAATGGCCTTCTCTTAAAAATAATACTGTCAAAAGAAATCAATGTCCTGATGCCTGAAATTTTTTCTTATATGTAGCTAAGTTAGAGGTGTTTTCTTTTTTCCCCACTACCATCCTATATAATCCTTTAAACTCTTTTTCTTTACCCCCTCCTTCTTCACCTCAGAAACCTCACTTTGTTTATTAGCGTCCACTAATTTTTTTGTTTACTTTGTCTAAATACCATTCTGGAAATGTTTTATAATTGTCATTCTGACTTGCTTTTTCATGCATAATTCCCTTATATTCTTTCCATTTGCTGCAAATTGCAATATTTCATCTTTCCTTATAGTTTAATAATAGTCTATTGTGTGACTATACCACATTTTCTTGATCTAATCCTCTCATCAATGGGCATTCAGGTTGTTTCCACATCCTTGCTACTGTATATTATACTACAATAAGCATTATAGTGTATATAATTTGTATATGATAAGTTGATGGCTTCATATCTTCAGATAGATGCCAAAGAGTAGAATTGCTGGGTGACATAGTATGTCCATTTTTAGTTTTCCAAGGTAAATCTAATCACTTTCCAGAATGACTATATCAATTTCTATTTCAACAACAGTTTTATAGTATTCCTTTTTCTCTACCTTCTCTCCAGCAATGGTTATTGGGGGTCTTTTTAATTTTTGCTGTTCTTGTGGTGTGAGATGCAATTTCACTAGGATTTTTGTTCTACCTCTCCCTTACTAAAAGTGATGGTGAATTTTTTTCAGTAAATCTGTTAACCTTCTGAATATCTTGTTTGGTGAACGGTCTGTTCAAATTCACTGCTCATTTATTAATTGTGGTATTTGGTTTGTGGGTTTGTTTGTTTTTTTTTACTATTAAGTTGAATAATTGTTTTGTATCTCTTGGATGTTAGTGTGTGATTATTTTCTCATTCTGTAGATGTCTTTTTAATGTATTTAAATTTTCTTTCACTATGTAAAATCTTCTTAGCTTGAGGGAATACTAATTATTTATTTTTACTCTGACCCCTTAGAATAGGGGTCAAATCTCTAAAAACACCTGTGTCATTGATATCATGAAATGTATTGTCAATGGATTCTTCTATATACTTTGTTGTTGCAGTTCTCATATCTAAGTCTTTAATCTATTTTGAATTTATTTTAATGTATGAAGTTAGAATGATCCAACTTCATTATTTTACAATGTGACCTTCCAGTTTTCCTAGTACCACTTGGTGAAAAGACTCTTCTTTCCCCATTGTATGGTTCCTTCATCATGAATTAAGTATTGATAAGTACACAGATTTATTTCTGGACTTTTGATACTGTTGAATGATCTGTGAGCCTAGTTTTGTTTTATTTTATTTATTTGTTTGTTTGTTTGTTTGTTAATTTGAGACTAGGTCTTGCTATGTTGCCCAGGAAACCACAGACTCAAGCGATCCCCAGCCTCAATCTCTCAGGTAGCTGAGATTACAGGCACATGCCACCACACCCAGCTATTTTTTGAGACTACGGTTCACTATGTTGCCCAGAGTAGTCTCGAACCTGTGGATTCAAGTGATTCCTGGTCTCGGTCTCCCTTCTTAGGCTGGGATTGAAGGTATGTGCCACCGTGCCCGGCCCCTAGTTTTATTTTAATACCATGTAGTTTTAATTAATTTGCTTTAAATATAAAATTAGGTTATGTAATACTTCTATTTCTCTCCTGTCCCCTCAAAGTTGCTTTAGCTACTGAGCATAGGTTTTAGCTTAGTTTTTAACTTATTTCTCACGGTTACTGCTCTCATTATCACAAGCGTGCACATGCACATACACACAGATAAACACACATGCAAGCATCCTCTACAATGTGCTCTAGTCACACTGGTTTCTGTAGTTTTTCTACTTGCATTTTAATTTCATGCCTCTGAGCTTTGGCACACACTATTTCCCCTGTCCTCATTACATTCCTAGCATCTCCTTTTCTACTTATTAAAAATTGACTCATTCTTCAAAGAACAATAAATGTCTCCTCAAAAATGGCCCCAGTGGAACTGAATCATGTCATCTTTTGTGATCTCATACCTTTTTTTATAGTAAGTCTTTCATTCTATCTTAAAAAAAATAATTCACCGGCCTATGTCTCCAATAAGTAGGAGACAAAAGAGTAGATTAGAAAAAAAACACTTGTTTAAAAGTCAGACAATTTGGAGTCAAAGTCTGACTTTCTCTTACTTACCTTGAGCAAATTTCTTGCCTTATTTATAAAAGGAAGATGATAATCTAAACTTGTTGGGTTGAGTATCCAATTAATATTCACATGAACAGAGAAATTATTTTAAAAATAATTTCCAATTTCCCTAAAACCATCACATACATATACATTGCTTGTGAGAAGGGTGGATTCTGAACAAAATAGAGAAGGACAAAGACATATTTTAGACCCTCAGATTGCTATAGTGCTCTAATAAGAAATTGAAAAATAAGACAGTTGGGAGAAAGAGAAGACGGGCAGAAAATAGGCAAAGTGCTGAAGAAAAGGATTTTGACAAGGTCATGCAAGGACAGATCTGAAGCTTCCTAGGAAAAGAAAAAAAGATACTCAGAGCAAATTTACAGGAAATAATGCTGTATGACATGTGGGGTAGTGTTTTCCTCTGACTTTGTAAAAAATCATTTAGTAAAGTTCATGTTCTTTATCAGTGATTTAGAAGTTGGATTAGTTGCTGTTGCTTGTTTTTTTTTTAATTTAGATTTAATTTTAGATTTTTAAATCTCAACTATGTTGAAATTGAATTCAAATTGGAATTAAGAGGTGAACTGCCACAGGGTATCCTAGTGCCATGAGGTTACAGGTGCAACACTAAACGTATTATAGATGTTTGATAAAGGTAATTTCCCTGATCTCTGTGCCTTCCTCTCACTGAAGGGGGAACTTCCTCAGAGCATTGTCTTAGTGTAGTAGTCACCCTGAGTTTGTCCACATAACTTATGGCCCTTTTTCCTTTCCTGATAACTGGGGAAGTCTCTCTCTGTACTGCAGCCTTATTCATACTGTGTCTCGCTTCCTCTTTGTTCTAGTCATAGTAACATTCAGGTTTAGAGTTGTTTTTCAGATCTTTGAAGAGTTTTACTAAATAGGGAGATGGGGTTCATACATTAGAAATTTCCTGCCTCTAGATTCATCTGAACCTTTACAACAACTACATTGATTTTATTTATGACCTCATGAAGCCGCCAGTGGCTGCTAGCAGATAATTTACCACACATGATGTAATACTCAGATTCGGAATGCAGATTCTCCTGGTTCAGCATGTCGGGAAGGAGTTTCACATACCCACCACCACAATCAATGCCTTGCTCATGTTTTAATGAAAATTGAACCACCAGGGTCTCCTTCTCATTGCTGAACGGCTTAAATCTGAGGGCATAGAACTTGGCATCTGCACTGATCTGGAGACCTGGGAACAGAGAGCACAGTATCTTTAGAATTAAATATAACTAGGGTAACTAGGGAGACCCCAGCATTCAGTTTCAGGTATTTTCTCACACACCTACTGTGTGCTGTGTGCTAAAGTTTTACACATATTATCTTATTTGAACCTTAGAACAACCCTGCACGTGTATATTATCTTCACTTCACAAATTAGGAGTGTGTGTCATAAGGAGGTAAAATGATACAAAAGGGGAGTTAAAGGGCATAAGGTCACATAGCTAGTAAGGAGCTAAGCTGGATTTTTAAGTCATGCTTGTCTGATATTTTCTTTTTCCTGTAGTACACAGCTGCTAATTTTCAAGAGATACTTGAATACTGTTTTGTAATTTACATAACAAGTTCTGTTTCTTCTGAGACACCCCCCCCACCCCCACCAAGGGGAAGAATCAGGTTCTGTCTTGTACCACATTGCTGGATAAGAAGAGGTCTCTTAGAACAAATATTTACCATGGTTTCACAGTCATTGAACATTTCCTCTTTACCAGGTAATATATTTCATTCATATGTGAATTAATTAAACTGGTTGTGTGATCTGGATAAGTGACTTCATGACAAAATGGAGGTATTAGTAGAGCCATCTCCTAGGGTCCTTAAGAGGCTAGAGGTCAGTACACATATGTGAATTACAGAGCCCTACCCTAAGACTTTATCTTCTCCTCCAGAGACTATCAGCTGCAGGAGATCTCAGAGTCTTTCCTATCTCTCTGTATTATTTTATGGGTGAGGACAAACCCCAGAGAGGGAAGTTACTTATCCAAGATCCATTGGCAGAGAATGATTTCTCTCCCAAATTCTTTTCAGTTTTGCACCAATAACCTTACTCTCTACTCTGGGAGTCACTGACTCAATATTATCAGTAAACCCTACCTTAGTCCCTATCCCCTGGAATGCTGACTCAGAAGTTACCAGAAGAGTATCACAGCCCTGACCAAACTCCCTCATCCCACCTGACCCATCCCACCTGACTAACCTCCCCCACTCTAGGGCCAGAGGATAAAATGATACTGCACTGGCCTTGGCCTATGAGGCTTGATTCCTATCTCTGGGTTTTGGTCTTCACAGGTGCCTAATAAAGAACCTGCTTCCATTTGCTAACCTTCTTTCTTTGTCTCTAACACTCCTTCTTTTCTAATGAAAGTCAAGTTCCCCATCTTCCAGAATAGCAGCCCTTCCTTTATTCCATATGGTTGTCCAGTTTACTATATCTGTCACTTTAATTCTCTGAGCTTCAGTTTCCTTATCAGCAAATATAAATAATTATTCCTGCCTCATAGGGCTTCTGTCAAATGAGTAAGAGGTGAGATGTGCTTTGTTAATTATCAACATAAATGTAAGGGGCCATGTTGTGAATGGTAGGTAAGGGTCCTTCCTTCATGATTCCACAGCTTTCTATATTTCTCTGGGCCACACTATGTCACAATTAGGTTTATTTTAGTCTCTTTGAAAGATGTTTAAACTCCTGACAAACAGAGCATCTTTCCATTCCCAAAACCTAAGCCAAGGCCTGGCATAAGGGAAATACTCAAAAAATCTGTGTTAAATTGCACAGATGGATCATAGATCCTGAGTCAGATGTCTCCTGAGTGTTGATTGCACACCATGCTATGTGCTAAACATTTTCACATCTGATATTGCACTAGGAGCCCTTAGTATTTTTTTTTTTTTTTTTTGAGAGTAGGTCTCGCTATTTTTGCCCATGGAACTGCAGGCCCATGTTGCCCAGGGTACCACAGACTCAAGCAATCCCCAGCCTCAGCTTCCCAGGTAGTTGGGATTACAGACACGCGCCACCATGCCCAGCTATATTTTGAAATTAGGTCTCACTATGTGCCCCAGGTGGGACTCGAACCACGATCCCTAGCCCCAGATGCTTCATAGGCTGAAGCTTACAGGCACAAGCCACCATGCCCAGCAGCTGTTAGTATTTTAAAGAGTATTATTAAATGAGGCTAGAGTAGTCAGAAGACATCATGGAGAAGAGATTAGACACAGGAAAAGACCATAAAGCCAGAGGCAGAAGACTAAGTTTTTCATCTCTATTCTCTTGAGCATTGGTGTGTAGCCCCATGTAAGCCCTTCTTCTCTCTAAGCCTCATTTGCACCAAAGAGCCCTAGCAGGCAACCACAAGGAGCCTAAAGAACTTGATTGGGATAAGACTAAGAGATGCATGTTTATGCAGACCACCCTTGGAGCCAGCAAGAAGCAGCTGTTCCACAGGTCACTCAGTCTCCAGTTCTCTCTCTCCTGGAAACAATTTTCCAGATTGGATTTAAAAGATATTTTATATGCTCAAGCCAGTTTGTAATTCTCTCCTTTAATAAACATGAAAATGAGATTCATAACAGTAACAGGAAAAAGAAGATGGGAAATCACTCCAGGTGCTGATCAATAGATTCCATTTATAGGACAAAAGCTTTCTCAGACAAAATCCTTGCCTACAGACCTTGTCCTCAGAGCTCCTCTTCCCTCCTAACATTGTTTGGTACAGCCACCCTCTCTAATGAAAAAGGCAGGTGGTGATGATTATCTCCTTCTAAGATCAAGGCTCGGAGAAGAGAAAAGACTTGCCCAAATTACACATCTAGCAAGTCATGGGAGTTAGCTCTAGGTCTGTCTGCTCCACTTTCCATTGCACCAAGCTTCTCTAGGGGAGAGCAACATTTGGAGATTATATAGTGATTTTCCCTGTTTCAAGTATAGTCCTATATAAAATGTGTTAGGTTTGAGGAAAGCAACACAATCCAGCAGTAATGAGCAGTCCTGGGGTCAAACCTAGATCAGATGTCAGCTCTGCCCCTTGCCAGCTCTGTATATAGCTTTGTGAAATCACCCCACCACTCTGCAAAACCAAGAGCATAACAGTAACCATTTCATGAAGCTGTTTGGAAGATTAATTTATGTCTAAAGACTTCTTTTAAATATATTTTATCCAATAAATGGACATTATTTTTTGTGGAGAGTTCATTCTTTTCCATTTTTATAGTCTCTAATATTTTTTCCTAAGACAGAAATAAATTAGTAATCATGGGTAAAAGCAATTGAATCAAAATCAGTATTTTTTTCAGTCAATTGTCATATTCCTGAATTCCAGTATTTACCTTTATCCTTGTTTTGGTCTCCATAAAATTTTCCTGCACCATAAACCAACCTATATTTTGGTTGTACCCATTGTTTTTCCATCTATCTCTAGAGGTAAAGAAGTTAAAACGGGCGGGGTACGGTGGCTCGTGCCTGTAAGCTTCAGCCTATGAAGTGGCCGGGGCTAGGAATTGGGGTTCGAGTCCTGCCTGGGGCCTGTAGCAAGCAAGACCTAGTTCCAAAAAAATAGCTGGGCGTGGTGGCGCACGCCTGTAATCCCAGCTACCTGGGAAGCTGAGGCTGGGGATTGCTTGAGTCTGGTACCCCAGGCAATGAGAGCCTGTGGTTCCACAGGCAAAAATAGCGAGACCTAGTCTCAAAAAAAAAAAAAAAATTACAACACAACATACAGAAATAATTTGTATTTTCTTAAAGACAATTCAGCAGATGGGCCAAGACTGCTGAAGACAAGAATATTAAGAGAATATCAGGGGATAACTGTAATATTTCTGCTGCCCTCCCACCTCCACTTTCTGATGCCTGAATCCTCTCATTTGCTTGACTACCAAGTAATTGAACCCCTTAAACATGAACACTCTATCCTACTCTCCTCTTTGAGACTAAAGTCCTAAAAACACCATGAGATGTATTGTTGAAAGGCATGAGAGAGTTCTTTTTCTCTCTCCTTTTTCTTTTAAAATGAGGGAAAAAAAAAGAGGAGACATTCTCATAAAAGCAAATGGAAAAATATAGTTAGGACTAAGCCCTTATACCTATTAATGTTTCATAAGCTAAAATAAAATCAGCTCACCAAGTAAAGAGATTATCAAGGTCATTTATAATTCTTGAATTAATAATGATGATAATGAACAATCAATTTATATTTGTCCTCTTTCATTGCTTAAATTTTTTAGACTTCCCTTGCAGTTTCAAGAAGATGCTGATAAATTTGTTTTGCTTTGGTATAGATGGCATGTAAACAAAGAGGCATTCTTCTTGGGACCTGGCACTCCATCCAAACATTCATTGCCTTTTTGATTTTATGCCTCAGAGTTGCTGACTCCCCACTTTCTGAACCCAGCAGTCACCGAGTCACAGGGCAATTTGGCAGTTCCAGCTAGAAGAAGCCTTGGGGAGAATCTCTATTTCCTCTTCTCCCTGCAGCTGAATGAATATTTCTCAAATCCCATGTCCTAATAGATAGACTTATTGCCTTAGCTCTGGCTATGAAAATCCCACATCAAAACACAACTGATAAGACCACTCTGAGCAGCAGGTGGGGAGGAAGGGGACCAAAAAAAAGACCACTCTGAGCTGGTTTCATTGTCTGCTGTTACTAAACTCCATATGTAGACCCAATACCTTCCCTCTTGAGGCCCAGGGAATGAGCTTGCTTTCTATGGTCTCTCTTGTCTCTTATAAGACCTTAGTGTCATTCAGGCCAGGGTGGCTCAGTGACCACCTCACCCACTACTCCCAGGAAGTTCTTTCAGCTGGAAGTTGTAGCTTGAATAAAGTAGAGTCCATTTCCTTGATCATAGTTCCTTGATCCCTACCTATGAAGGATAGGGATTAATGTCAAAGTCAAAAGATTTATCTTTGTTTTAGGCCTTCACATTACTCCCTAAAAATTTCACCTTGTTTATTCCCATGGATAATACAATGAAATAGGTGTTATCAGTTTCATTTTGTTCCTAGTGTATTGTAGACCTGAGATTTGAACTGAAATCTGTCTTCTAGAAGAAGAGGAGAATACAGGGACAGGTGTTATAAAGATACATAAACAATCTGCATAATAACTAGTCCAGAGACCATGTGACAGGCATTGGGCTGTTTTACACGTGTTATCTTTGTGCATTTTCCTAACTGCTCTGGAATGACACTCTTAGCTCCTGCCTCCTGCCACCTGCCCCCACTCCCCCAGCCCCAGCCCCACCCCAATTCAAAAGGTGAAGAAAGTGAAGCTCAGAAACTTAAGAACCCAATTTGCAAGAAAGTGAGTAAACAAGACTTGGACCCAGGCCTCTGCAACACCAAAATCTGCATTCTCTTTTCCTGTATGACTTCCTGTGATATGTGTGTAAAACCCTTTATAACTTACAGTATTGCTGCAAATGTAGAAATCAATCATTGTCCTTTGCAATTTACAAAGCAATTTGTGCAAAATGTGAGTAATGTCTGTCTTTCCTACCAGACTGGTAGTTTCACAACTATCTTACCTAATATTGTTTTCCTGGTATCTGGTACAGAGTTAATTACTCCCCCCCAATATTTTTTTAATGATTGAACTGATACATGATCATATCCTTCATCAATACCATAAAATATTTGTTGAATGACTGAATGGACACATAATTTTTCTTTTGCCAATATCATAAGATTCTCAACCTTACAAGTAGATTGAGTCATTTATTGATTTGCTTGACAAAACAAACAAAAAAACCGAGTCTAACAAGCATGCAGAAGCAGTTGTACAATTTTGTCCTTGAACTCCATGGAACAAACATTAGAACTCCACACTTTCCATCCCTAATCATTTTATGGGAGATGAACAGTATTGAAGGCAGCTATTCACCACTATACCCACCAATGCTGTACAAGGTGAACAGTATTTGATACAACAAATTTTTGTATTTAAATAGTATTTGATACAAATCAAACCTGATGTAATTTAAAGTATAAGGAGCCTTTGTTTTTAGAATAATGTCACATGGCTGAAAAGAAGTCTCACTTTAATGTCTTTCTTTTTAATTATTCTTTTTATTTTGTAATTTTCATACAATACTGGTCACATTTATATGGTGGTCATTCCCATTATTTTGTCCCTCCCTTACATATTGTACCTGTTATCCCCCACCCTACTCCCTCATTTCCCCCTTCCCCCTTCTGGTCACTCCAACTCCTCGCTCTGTAAGTCATTGGTCCATGTCACTTTCATGTCTTATCCTTTTCTTCTTAACATCTTAAATCATAAAAGGCTCAAGCCAGAGTGGCTGTCAGTGGTCATCTTGTCTAACTGATATCGGGTCGAAGCACGAGGCAAAAGCCTCCAAATTGCAAACCCCAAGGTCCGTTTCACCTGCGCCTAGCAGTTTCACCTGCGCCTAGCAGCTGCCACTCCAAATTACCAATTAACAGCAGGGTTTTATTAACAAGGGAGCTGAACAGGGAGAACAAAACGTCGTGAAAGCCGCACATAGCAGTTATCTTACCCCAGTCACCATTCTCAGACCCAAAGGTCCCCAAGGCACAGTCCAATGACGGATCCTTTGCCCCTCTGAACCTCAGAGGAAGGCACTTTGGCAAAGTCCAGTCCTTTCGCCGGCGTCTCCTCTTTCCTTTCTTTTCTCTCGGTGTCCCACGCTGCTCGACTTCTCCCAGGTGCTTCAAGCTTCTTCCACGGTGGCTGATGAAGAAATCAGCCTTCCAAATCGCTGGCCGTCTCTAGGTACCAGCTCCCCAC
>PVHY01025371.1:0-18492 GCA_004024945.1 Uropsilus gracilis
TCCCTCCACCCCCCTGCCCTCAATAACCTTACCCGCATCCCTTGGGCTTTGGTGTGGTGTGCTTTTCTTTCCGAAGCACAAAAGCAAGGACTCTATTTTCAAGAGATTGGCAGTCTCATCAGAAAAAAAGTTCTATTCCAAGGCTTCATAGTTTCCACACTTGCTTCTTTTCAAATGACTTTGCTTAGGTGCATGAACTGGTGGTGTTCTGGTTGGTTTGGCGACTTTAAGGACCGAGAAAGTGGACCTAAATCACAGTGATAACCATTACCGCACTGAACTAGAAATCTATACTCTACATGGTCAGCCTGAGGGAAATAAGGCCCATGCCAACCTGCGAACAAATTCAAAAGCAGCCCTTGACCCACTGCTGTGTTTGGTCAGAAGGATGTTTGCAAACAAGGGCTGGGCGCCGTGGCGTGCACCTTTAATCCCAGCCTAGGAAGGGAGGCTGAGGCTAGGACTCACTGAGTCCGCGGGTTCGAGACCCACCCGGGGCAACACAGCGAGATCTAGTCTCAAAAAAATAACAGGGTGCGGTGGCGCGCGCCTGTAATCCCCTGTGAGGCTGAGGCTGGGGATCACCTGAGTCCATGGTACCCCGGGCTACATAGCGAGACCTAATCTCAAAAAAATTAAAAAACAAAAAATGTTTGCAAACAAAGCACCTTTAAAAGGGCATCCTGAACCAGAGGTTTTTCTTTTTGAATAGTCCAAAATTATGTCACCTTTGCCACTACTCAAGGGGACACTTGATCTGTAAATAAATTTCCTGTTTGAGAGTTTAGGAATCAGTCTACCCTACATTGTTTTTGAAACCTCCATAGAGAACCATTTTCTTATGCTGAGTGTGTTTGGGTGGAGCTACCTAACTGGGCCACTGCCTAATTGGCCATTTGAACTTAGGCAATGTGATAGACCTAGTACTTTAAATTGCTGTAATTATTTTCCATGGTTCATTATTTCTGAAGAAAAAAAAATCAATGTGTTTATGTCAAGGGCTTAAAGACTCTTACTGAAGTTAAATACTTGAGTGGTGTTTGCAAAAAGTTAACTTTCTCTTAGACTCCTTTTCATGCTGGGCAGACTAAAACATCTAAGATGCCATTTACTTATTTATTTACTTATTTATTTTGCCCGTGAGAAATCGAAAATGTCAAGTGTGGTTCAGCCCTATAACTGTTGTAGTGGATGGTTGGTCAAATGGGTGCAGAGGAGGCAAGCCCTAAGGAAGGGTGTGCTTTTTCCAGTATGTGTCATAGGTCTGTGGAGGCCAGGGTGTGACTTACCTATTGCCAGTGGAACAGATGGCCATGTTGTGTGCCGCCAGGAGACTCTTGGAGTATCCCAATATGGTTGCTGAGGCCACAATTCTCTGACAGAAAAATTGAAACAGCTGGCTCTCCTGAAAAAAGAGATGTGCTGGATCGAGAGCAACTTGGCAAAAATGAACAGAATCATTTCTTCATGACTTAAAAATTTGCCCATGAGATATGTTAAGTTGCCTTCGAGCAGAATACTAGCATTTAAAGATAAGAACCTCAGTTATCTAGGGTTAATAAGATCCCTTTGAACCCACTGAGGCTGCATTTTGTGTCCACTTTGTCTGGGTAAACCCTGCTGCATCCCTCAGCTGCTTGGAACAGAAAGAGAAGGAGCATTGCCTTCAGTGGGTGTGGCCTATTTTACAGGAGCGCATAATTCATCAGACCTTTGACTGACCTTTATGGAGGAGAGCACCTGTACTGGAATTCCTCTCCCCTTCCACCCCCACCCCCCCACCTTAGTATTCGAGGGCTTTTCAAAAGTTTGGTAACTCACCAGGAAGTCTCTCCACCTGTACTGCAGGCCATGCTAAGACTCATTCACTTGTGACTCATGAGAAGGCCATTTTCTGACTCATGAACACAATGTACAGTTTACAGTTCTCATATCTTCCTCCTGAAGATTCACTCTGGGATGCTGTGCTCCATCTTTTGGACACCAAGGACACTAACAAGCAGGCAATAGTAATTTACATCTTTTTCCTTAGGAAATTTGAACTGAAAAAAAATTTGCATGTCATTATAATTGAATGTATATTTGTTAGGAGGGTACATGATCGCCTTTGGTTTTTATTAGTAATGATATACATCTAAGTTTTTCTTGATAGAATCTGGCTTTGTCATCATCCACAAAATAAGTTTTGCTTTTGTGGCCGTAGCCAGTTTGGATTGGCTAATGGACTGGAACTCCTTTCTACAGCACTGATAAAGTCTGATACCTCAGACCCAGAATTAGGATTCATTTCTGTGACTTAGGTATCCTGAAATACTTAAATAAATCTGAATTGGCCATCCGCTCAGGATATGTTCAAGATGACATTCTTTTTACCTTACTTGCATATTAGTTGTGAGTTATTCTTACTTGAAATTCCATAGAGATGGACTTAGGAACTTAGAAATCAGATGGATAACTGACAGCGAAGTAGGCAAGTAATTTTGGATGAAAGCATGATACATTATATAAAGAGGCTGTTTTCTGGAAAGGCAAATGAGTCTATTCCCAGTGATTGGTTTATCAGATTGCTAGGAGTCTCCTGCCCTGAGCAACACAACACAAAACCAAAACAGAAAGGAAGGGGATGAAGTACAGCAAAGTTTAGACATAGAGGCAGAGGGATTAGGGCAAGATCTGCAGTCCAGGACATTATCTAGGGGCACTGGTGTGGGCCCACCTAGTGAGAAATATTTGAATAGCCCAGGGCAAGGAGGGAAGTCTAGCCCCGTGGCTATATCAACCCTATCACTAAATTTTCTTATTTTTCAAGAGAAGCTGCAACTCTAGGTTTTCATGTTTGATCTGCCAACTTTTAAAGTGTTCTGGTCATTGCTAAGAAACTGAACAAACACCTGTAGGTCATCTGTTTGCAACCACTGTTGTGATTCTCAAAGTGGTGTCCTCTGAACCAGAGTGCTTCCTCCCAGTACTGCCTAACTTTTAGCTGCAGAACCAGGAATGGTGTTAATTACATCTGCACCTTCCCACCTTTATCTTAAGAGAGGGAGTTGCCTGGTATTTTTAGCCAATGGAATCTCTCAACTACTAAGAAGAAATCTGCATCCAGCTGCTCCTGATCTGAGTAGCTAAGCACCAGTGTAGATCTGAGCGGTGGAGCTGTAAATTCTCTCCTTTGGTGAAGATGCTCAAACCCCAGCTCAATAGTGCATCAAGCTTTTATTTCTTCTTTCTTGGTTGAATCTCATGAATTCAAGATCTGTTTCGGGATTGTTGTTCTTGGGGCTAGATAATAAATAGCGGTCAACATTTTGGTAAATATGACTTGCAGTATAGATTTTTGCTTGTGTACTTAGTGTCATGAGCTCATGTGTGACTGAATGAGAGGGAGAACATGCAGTACTTTGCATTTCCTGATGAGGAGAGCACTGGGTCTCATTATTTGGTAAGAACTTGTGAAGGCTGTTTTCATCAGCTTCAAAAAATCAGACCTATTTTCAAACCGCTATGCAAATACAAGGTATTAGGAACTTCATAAAGGAATAGATAGAAGTCATGTGCAGTTATCATTTTCCAAGTTTGAATCATCTTACTATTATTTTTACAAAGATGTAGCAATTTGTGTTTTTATCAATAATATGATTCAAATGAGTTCCTCAATGATGAGCTTTTAATTTTCTATTTCTTTACATTACTGAGATTTAAACATTTACAGAGCAAACTAGGGGTTAAAGGTTAAATGCTGAGGGTATGAAAAATAAACATGTCAGTCTTATAAGCACATTCTGTAATGACAGTACACAAATTGTGTTTTGAATTTCAGCTTCAGAATTTATTTTGGCAGAGATGAAAGGTTTGGGGTCATTCTAGTGAAATGCCTTTTTTTCCCCCCTAAACCTATATATGACAGCTACACTTGGGAAAAGTAGAACTCCTTTTAAGAATCATCCCTGAAATAGTGACCTTGACTTTGAACAAGCTATACAAAGTACACGGTACATCTGAGTGAAGTCAGCCCTCCCTTGTGACTTGCCTCCATGGAAATAATTTCTATCATTCTGAGCACTTCTGAGTGGTCATTTAAGAAAATCTGTCTTTTCCTCCCTTTGTCACCTTAAATGTTCGTGTCCAGACTAGGCACACATCTTACTCACCAGACTTCTCGCAAGGTCCTCTCAGTTTCACTCAAGCGGTTGACCGTACCACCTCAAAGGAGAAAGTAATGGCTTCAGTGAAGGTGTGTGCAGTACCATGGTAAACAGAGTCTGGAGGCCAAAGAAGAGGAGACTTTTCTAGGAATAATGTAAATATTGCTCTAAAGGGGCCATATGTCTCTTCTGATGTTTGTTAACAGTTGGTACTTTGTAACCATACTGATGTTGTAGAAAGTCCAGAAGATAACTGAGAATCTACCCTAAACCCTCTTACCTCACTTCACAGAGAGATCTTAAGGGCTAAATGGCTTTCAAAAGTTTGAAAGCTATGCTTTGGCTGAGCTGGAACCAGATCTATGCTGTCTGATCCCAATCTATTAAGACATTGTCTAGTAAACCATTGTGGTGAATTAGTCTTTTTCCTTAGGGCCCAGATGTGACCACGCAGTTTTCTTTCTGGGTCTCTTTGAGAAAGTCTTAGAGATGGAAAACTGTTATTTATTTTTAACTCATTAGTATACCAACTTTACAAGATGATAAGGAACATACTGAGAAGAATTTACCCATAATACCACAGTCCTAATGGTAATTATTTTCATCTCTGGGTTTCCACCCGATTTATCCAAACACATTGTTTTTAATATAGTTGTAATTGTGGGATAAATATACAATTTATGCTCTGTATTTCCCCACTTATAAATTCTATTTCTTAGGAAGCAGTTTTATTATATTTTGGTGCAGGTATTATAATCCCATGTAGTTTGATTGCCCAACTTGAGTCATAACTGCAGAGACCTCCAGATCTGGGCACCCACTCGAGACCCTCCCTGCACCTTCTGAGACTGCCCTGGTCAGCCCCCTGTCATTCCTGAGACATGGTTACCCTCTGACATAGAATCTAGAGCAGAACAGGCAGACTTGGAATATACTCCATGTTCCCAAATTCTGGCCCAAAGCTGGTACAGTTGCTGTTCCTCCTGGATTATGTTGCTGGCACTTACCTTGTGATACCAGTGAGTGCTCAGGCCTCTGACTGCAATTTGGCAAATATGAGTGATCCTATTGGAGAACCTGAGCAATTAGAGATGGACAGCTTTGAACCCCAAAGTGCAGAAGACATAACAGTTGTAAAGGGGAGCATACTTTCTTGATATGTAGGGCTTCTGACACAATCACAAGCTAATCTGGAAAATCAGAGATGAATTAAGTGCTGCTTTCACTTATGGGAAGCTGTGAGTTTAATGGAGAAATGATTGCAAAGAACTTCCCTATAGGTGATTCATTGCTTGTACCAATGATGGTTTCTGTTGCCATGTTACACTTTAAGAAAACCAAAGTGTAGTGAGAAAGAATTGTTCTGGACCCTAGAAATTATAATGAGCCAGGTCTGTTAACATGATGGCCTTTTAAAAAACAATTGAATAATTCCTTATTTCTAAATTTGGAGTTTCAGTCTATGTATCTGTATAACACTTCATCATTTAACAGATTCCTGAGGGAAGGCAAGATTGACTTTTTAAAAAAATCATTGATTTTAATTAATTTTAGTTAGTAATATTGAGGGGGAATTATTTAGACCTAAGGTAATTATCTATTATGAATAGTAAGGCTCTTGATTTTAATCTTCTTTTGGGGGGACTTGGCATATCACAGCATTTGGAGGTTAGGTGGCATTATACTGGGAATAAGCACAAAAGTAGATAAGTCTCTTTAGAGAGAAAAGAAAATGCTCTGATTTCAATTAGGTTAAAACTAGTGGAAAATAAGGGAAATGAAGTAATCACAAAAATACCTAGTCCTTATATAAATGACAGAAAACAGATTAGAATATCACATTATTAGCCTATTAGTAATTTAACTGGTATAACCAAATTTTGATGTTGACAGCAATTTAGTGGAATATTACTTTTGACAGATGATTTGAGTAGCATCTTTGCTGAGTCTAAGGAATTTTCAGCACCAGTAACAACAAAAAAATAAGGTTCTTAGCATCCCAAATAGAAGCAGATCTCTGGTAATGGAAAATTTTTAGTTAAACATAGAAGCATCTATTAAGTTAGAGTGTAAACAGCTTCCCCAAGATTTGGGAATGCTCTAATGCAGAGTTATGCCTGGAAAAGGATGGCAGTTCCCCTTTCCTATCAGGTTATTGAGGATTCCTAATATTTTGGGGTGTCTGAGACCCTCTGAGAATATGTTGGAAACAAGACCTTGTTAGAGTAAAACCAAAAACCAGACCAATAAAAATACCAAGGATAATCTAAATCCAAATGCTCATTAGTAGAGAAATGCATAAATGCATGTGACATTGACAATAGGGTATGAGTTTAAAAAAGCCCATCAGTGTTTGATGAAGAGGCAAGAAAAGACATGTCATATAGGCCCATTTAAGAAAAATTGCAAAACACAAGATTGCATTATTATTTATTTTAGATATATATTCATTTATGTACATATATTTGGGTATATATTCATTTATATATCATTTTGGGTATATATTCATATATTAATTTATGTATATATCTGTGCATATATTCTTTAAATGATATAAATCAAAAAGACTAGATGCCAAATTCAAGTTACTGAAAGGAAAAGAAGAGAGGAATGAGGCCTGTTGACTAACGCTATCAGTAATGTTTTATTTGCTTTATACATTAGATCAAAGGTAAATATGATAAAATAGTATTGATTTTGGGTGGTGTACACATAGATATTTGCATTACCCTCTGTAATTTTAATGTCTTTTTCCAATTAAGAAGGAAAAAACAAGCATACAATTTTCATATATAGGAGGTTCCTAAGTCTCCAAAGCCCACATAGATAATCATTCTAAGATTGGTAACAAACATTGTCTTGCGGTGAATATTACTTAGTATGGTTAACTTTTGGATTAGTCTTGTTATTTTAACCAAAAGTAAGTTCCTTTGAGTGTTATATAGAGTTCCACTAAAGATTAGTCCCAGAGCATTCAGTATATTTTAGCATCTTTTAGTCACCTTTTCTTAACCTACTGTGTATCTTAGTTCTTGATAAGACAAACCATGGCAAACATGGTAGCTTAAATAGTAAATGTTTATCATTCCTGACTTGTTTCCATAGCAATGAGCACAAGGTTCCTGAGAATAGTAAATGAGTGCAATCTCCAGTGCATAGTTTTTTAAACTTCTGTTGGCTTCATGCTTGCTTGCTTGCTTCTCACTGACCGAAGCAAGTCACATGACCTTGCTCAGAGCTGTGTGAGAGAGAACTCGCCCTAGGCTCAGAGATAGTGCCCTTCCCTCAACATTCTCTTTCACTTTCATTAAGTGAATAGGTAGAGGTAGGAATAGTTTCAGTGGCAGCTCCAGGCTTTCTGGATTGATCCTCTGAACTTCTGTGTGTAATAAAATAGACATTCAACTCCCACCTGGTATGTCTGATGTTGTTTTCTAAGTTCAAGGAATTGGAACTGTGAATCTTTTGCATTACAGAAATTCATTAGGATTTCTAAATTGATATTTCTGTTGGGGAAGAACAGTAGAAGGCAAAACTAACGGGGAGAAAAATCAATTTCTGTTAAAAGATGCTTTGTGAAAATAACAAACATTTTACACTAAGTCTAAGCTTTGGAGAGCAATGCGTCATGCCAAACCAGACTGTACTAGATGGCCTCTTATACATCATTGATTGGAACAGGTGCGGGCAGTACTGTTCTCCACCTGATTTGGCTAGCATTGAACTGTCTATGTGGAGAAAGGCATTCTTCTTTTTTTTTTTTTTTTTTTGAGACTAGGTCTCTCTATTTTTGCCCCTGGAACCATAGGCTCACGTTGCCCGGGGTACCACAGACTCAAGTAGTCCCCAACCTCAGTTTCCTAGGTAGCTAGGATTACAGGCGCACACCACCACACTCAGATATTTTTTGGGACTAGGTCTTACTGTGTTGCCCCTCACGGGTGGGAATCGAACCGTGATCCCCAGACCCTGCCGCGATTCCATAAGCTGTCGCTTATAGGCACGCCCCACTGTGCCCGGCCAAGATAGTCTTCACCTATACAGGAATACATTTTTTCCTTGGTTGAAAGTCATGTCTTTTTGGATTGTAAGATAGTTCCAAAAATAACTGTCAAGTTCATCTTCTATGAACCACAGACTGTGCTGTCTGTAGGCCTCTCAACAAGATTGAATTGAGAAGGATTAATTTAGCTTTACACCCAAAACTCAAAAAAGAAATTAAACTATGAATTTGACTTTCTCTCTTTTTAAACTGAAAATTAAAACTATATATATATATATATATATATATATATATGGAGGGGAATTTAGTTCCCAACTTTAACAATTGACAACTCAAGGCCAATCTTGTTTTTTACATTTTGTTAAACTGGTGTATCATGTTGATGCCTTCTGGATGTTGAATCATCCTTGCATCCTGGGAATAAATCTCACTTGATCATGATCTATAATCTTCTTAATGTCTTGCTGATCTAAGTTTGATAGTACTGTGTTGAAGATTTTTGCATCTACTGTCATCTGAGATTTGGGCTGTAATTATGACATCCTTGTCTAGCTTTATTAACAGGGAAACCTGACCATTAACAGGGAAACCTGACCTTGTAAAATGAGTTTTATGAAATAGAATTTGCCCCTCTTTTGGGGAAGAATTTGAGTATAATTCTTTAAAAAAGAAGAAATTTCACCAGTGAAGCTCTCTGGCACTGAATTTTTCAGCTTTCAGAGGTTTGGGGTTACCAATTCAATTTCTTACAGTTCTGTTCAGATCTTCTGTTTCTTCATGATTCAGTCTTGTAGGTTGTATGTTTCTAGGAATTTGTCTGTTTCTTGATAAATTCAGTTTTCTCAATTTTCATTTATTTTGAAGGAAATCCTCTCTGTATTACATCCTATTTCTGCATTACATATGCTAGTTTGTATCATGTCATCCTCTCTCTGTATTAGTACAACTGATATTTAGATAAAGCAAGTCTTCCTCAGCTCTTTGGGTTAGAAGAAGGGGTTTGTCTTAGAACCAAAGCACGTAGCTTCATTTTCACTTTTAACAAGAAAGGGTTTTGTTATTATGGAGTAATAAACACCTTTAGTCACCAGGTGTCTTTCTTAAAGCTTTGCTCAGTCTTACTCAGTATCTGGCATGTCCTGATTTAGACTCCTCCATTCTACTGTCCTAGGTCTATTAAGGATCTGCCTTTAAATATGATTAATAGGGCCAGTTCATGATTGTTTGTCTCTATATTCCTTCCCATACAGGTCTGTGGTATGGTGATAACTGAACAGGTAGAACTTCTGTCTTTAAAATGATCAGATAGCCCTAAGCATGGAATTTCAAGTTGAGAAATATTAGACAACTTGTGTCCATGTTCGTGTATGCATTTTTTCCTGGTAAGAAGATTAATACATTCCTGGAAGTGACCCATGGCTCCCCAAATCACCCTCAAAAGTTCAGAGTTTAAATAGCTTAACCAAAATCACCTGGCAAGTTAATTTAGTCCTAAATCTGCTTTTACAAGAAATGTTTGAGAATCAAATGTAGTGTACGGTATTAGAGAGAAGGAAGGTTAAAAGTGGTAAGTTAAAATACTTTTTGTAAGATATCTAGAAACACTAAATGAATGTTACCATGAGGTAATGGTGGATATTGTTGACAACTAACTTGACTTTTCATAGTAGCAGTAATAAAGTATGAAAATGGGTGTAGTGTTGGTTTTAGATTGTTTTTCCATTGTCCTGTGATTGCAAGGAGTAATAAAGCATGGACTACATACATATAGGCTTCAAATATAAATCAACGGCATTAGGTTTTGATTTTATGTAAGTAATTGAAAGCTCATTATTTCCCTACTGAGGATTCATTGTTATTAATTATAAAATCAATAACTTCCTAATTTTATTTGAGGATACATAAGGAAATTACTGAGCTGGACTGGCACAAATTTTTGTGCTCTGATTCTATTAATTCTGTTATCTAGGATTAAGATTTCTCATCTGCTGCCAAACCCCAGCCACCCTCCATTTATCTAGCATTCTTATCAGGGCTTCTGGGCCTTCTGGATAAGAGAGGGATGGGGGAGAAGGGTTGGAGAAGGCAGGACATAGTTTGTACCTGCTCAGGATGAAGACACTTGATGAAGGCTGTCAAAGTAGGGGAGCTCTTTCTCCCTCCATGGTGTCCCGGACCTCTGTCCAGTGAGCAAGGAGAGTTCATGTGTTAAGAGTTTTGCGCTGTCCTCTTCAGAGAAAATAGCACACTGAACTCTTTAGGTCTGAACCAGAGTTTTCACTTTTTGCATTTGTGTTTACATGTCAGTTGGCAAAGATGTGTTCAAATAATCTCAATATAAGATTTAATGACTTATAAGGTGTCACCACCTGCCAAAGCTAGTAGATTCTGCCCTCTGGCTTCAACCTAACTTTTTGCTGTCTTTCACTAAGGTCAGGCCAAGTTCTGTCACTTGCTGTGCCTCTTCCAGAACTGGAAGTTCTTACCTTTGACGTCCCATGATCTCATTATCTGTGGCCATCTTACAATGTCTCATGGTTGAAAGTCATCTCCCCTTTCAAAACCTCCCCCCCAGCATATATATTTTTTTAATTTGAAAGGCTTTTGTGTTTATTATGAACATTTATCTTCCCTTCAGAGCAATTACTTTTCAGGTAGAGTCCCTTCTAGTTCTAGTTTGTTTTTGTACCCTCCCCCTCACTTTGTAACACTAGGTAGACAGTTTACTATTTTTAAACTCATGGGATTGGGGGAGGGGGTGCAGGGGGAATGTTTGCACTTCCAATGTGTAAGAGTATACATTCTTCAAAGCTGCCTCCTTGTTTTTGATTGCAAGGCACTAAAGGAGAGCACAGAAGTGCCAGCACTTCTGCCAACACCATGAAGCACTCTTAAAGCCCACTCCAGTAAACCACTGTTCCTGGGTTACTCTGCTAATGGAACAAGCCAGGGGAGAATGAATCTGTGAAAGCACCATGATTCAGATGTCACTGGAGTCTCAGTGGGAAAGATGAAGTTGTCTGATGTCGGTGTCACCCTGTGCTCATCCCATTTGCTGAAGTGGAATAGTAACAGAGTAGGATAAAGATGCTTCAGAGGGCACCTGAAAGTCAAGCTGCCAGGCAGGAGGATGCCAGCTGCCCATTTTCAAGGCTTCATTCACTCATCAGTGAAATCAGGGCAGATACCACCCCCAGCCTCACCACTGATGTTTTACATCTGTAAAGAAAGATAGTTCTTTCAGGAAACAAAATCTATTGTTTATGTTTCCAGTGATTTTCACAAGTATGGATGTTTAAGAAATGGGCAGAGATAATAGAGGGAGGAAGTATACGTATTGAAATGGATTTTGAAGCACTGTGCTTGTTTGTTGCATGTAGTTTTGGTGGGCAGGTTGAATTCAGATGTTTAAAATTCACATGTAGCCCAAATACTGGCAAATGCAAGCTGTTCTCATGAAATCTTTTACTGGAATGTGTAAACTAACATAGTGGGCAGATTTGTTCATTTTGAGCTTTGTAGAGTATGTTTCCATGCTCAGCTCTCAGTGAATGGCATAAGCTATTCTCTTTTTTTTTAATATTCTATTAATCATTTTGTTATTTACATATTTAAGTGGCTATATATACACATATATTTATGTTACATCATTGCATTCCCTGGGGTTCTCCCTCCACCCCATCACCTGTGAGCCTTCAGGGATCAGCTTTTCTAAGCTCTCCAGGAGATCAAAGAAATGGCTTCCAAAGTGTGGGGGTCGAGTCTACCTTGTGAGTTCTGGAAAAATATGTACCAGTTAAAATGTTTTGAATGAAGCATTTTGAATGGTGGGTAGACCAGAGATGGAAGAGTTGAGACAGGCATAGTTTTTAGGGGCCCTTTTGCCCATGGGAGGTTTTAGAGTGATGAAAATTTATTAATATCTGTTTACTATGCTATCTGTCTAGGTTATAAACTGAAGGGGACATTGGGTCACATTCTTTTTATTAGTATGTTGATCACCTAGCACAATGTCTGGCATGTAGTAGAATCAGTGGCTTTGCTGAGTTGAACCAAATATTCCTTTAGACTAAGGAGGACTAGAGGGCCAAAAACTTTCCAGTAGAGCCCAGTGGTTAGAGGCTGTCTCCACTGAAAATGATTGATGAGAACTGGTGAATTAATGTAGACAGTTAACTAATTGTAAACTTGAAATGTTTTTCAAGGATAAAAATAACCCTCTCAGATAAAACCACCAGGGTTTCCTTTTAAGTTTTCTTTCAATAGAACAGGATATTAGCATGTTCAGCTCAGCTCCTGCAAAAGGTCATGATGGCAGAGGGGAGCTCAGTGGACTGACTGTCGTCACTCACTTCCAGCCTTCCTGAAGAGGCCAGTTGATGGCGTGAGGCCAAGCAATCGGACCCAGCTAGTCCGGTCAAGTGCTGGTGCTGCAGAACTGAAACCAGAATTCACCAGGGCCCACAGCTCCAAAGGTACCATTTCAAATGATGTGCCTGGCAAGGAGGTGACATTCTGCCGTATCCTAACTAGTTCTGCCATTCAAGACCTTTCCTGTGCCCTGTGACCCTGCTCCAGGGCTCTTCAATGTGGGGGAGTGGCTAGACTGCTTTTGGTGATAAAAAGATCAGATTATAGATAGGATAAGAAAATTTTTCCTAAGCTATGTGAACTTGTAGAGTGTAAAATTTTCTGGCAAAGTATATATCTATTCTGGTTGAAAGATAATTTACTACTTTTGCTTTCCCTTTGGTCTACTAGCCACACACCTGCCCCCATGGAATATGGTTTTGCTCTCCAAAGGAAACATGCTAATGGCTTAATTATTTTGTTTATTCTGCTCCACGCAAATTCCAGTATATTCACTGAGAGCAGAACTTCTTTGAGTGTCTTGGCATTTCCTTAGGTTTTGAATGGCTTTTAATGCTCTTTTTGTTGTGTGTGTGTGCGTGCGCGCACATGTGTGCATGTTTAAAGTGGTCAGCCTTTAGTGATAGGTTTCTCTAAAGAGGTTTCTTCCCCCCCCCCCCCTTCCTCCTCCTGGGTATGGGATGGAGAAAGTAAGAAAATTAAAAGAATTTAAAAATACGTGCACTATCCAACAAACAAAACTTTGGAGCCTGAAATTTATGCAGTGATGTTTACTTGGCTTACATACTTTAGTTTTGAGGGTTAAAAGATTAATGGATAGAAAGGTGTGCTGACATTTATCCTGATGAAAGCTGTACATTTATGGAGCTGTAGTTTGCTTTTGAAAATGTATACTGTAGATGTTTGTTAATTCACCTATGACAAAAAATTCCAAGTATAAAACTATTCTGATTCATGTATAAATGAATTTTTATAAGTTTAGTGTAAATGAGATGTTTCAGACCAAATAGAGAGAGAAATACAAAGGTTGAAGAAGATTAAATATACTGATTGTTAAATTTAGGTATAATGACCTCTGTAGGAAAAAATATGCTTCCTTTTCCGGGGAACTGGAGTTTGAGAATTTCAGAGCTGGGAAACCATGTAGTAGATCTTAAGGTTATAAATCACCCAGATAAATACAGGATAATGCTATTTTTGGACCTGCTTGTAGCTATGCAGGGTTACATGATAAGAGTTTTCAATGCTTTCCCTTTTTTTAGAGAGTGTTTTGTGTTTTATATTCTCAGTCATTCCCCTTAGAGGCCTTAACCTTTGTAGGGGTGGAGAAGTGTTGGGGGAAAGGGGAGACAGGAAGGTATGCTATGAATTTAGTAGCTTCCTACATCTTTTAAGATGAAGATGTGCTATTGGAATTAACAGTTATTGAGGCTCCACCTGTGTTGCCCAGTATTTGAGGTGGGTGTGATAAACTACTCATCTGAAAAGTAACAAAGGAGGTTTTAAATTCAGGGTGACCTGAATCTGAGATCTGCTTTGGAAGAGAAATGTCTACTCCTAGATAAAGACCTATTCCTAGATAAAGACCTATAAAGACCACAGAGACCATCTGGGGATGTTGTAACTAAAGGACTTCAGGCCCCACCCCATACCTACTGATTCAGAGTCTTCATGTTAGCAAGATCTCCAGGTGACTGCAAAAAGCACTAGTGCACAAGAACACTGTGGTCAAAACAAGGTAACATGACCCCAAATACATCCCCAAAGGAAGTTTAATGATTGTTCTCAGGACATCATCTTCCCAGGAAAGGGATGCAGCCAATCAATCATCTCTAATTATCCTGCTCAAGCAGAAATTGCAGGATAATGGTCAAGAGTGGGAATGGAGGGAAAGTTTTCTTCCAGGCTATTTTGGAGTCATTGCTCTGAAGTAGATGCATGAGAGAAGTTGTCTACAGCAGCTTTAGAGAACTCTCCATCCCGAATGTCTCCCCTGTGGCTGTTACTGATGCCAAACATTCTACCATTACTGACCCCTCTGAGGCTCTACATTGTTCTGATAAACAGGCCTGCTGGTCAGTTAATAACATATCATCGCAAACTAGTCTAACATAGTTTCTATGCTACAGGAGCTGAGAACAGCTTTTCTCTGACATGAAAAGGCAGAGAGAGCCTGAGTGGGGAGTCACAATGGTACAAAGATAGAGAAAGGCATTGAGAACAATCCAACTATTATTTGTTGTTTTTTGTTTTTATTTTTTTATTTATATATAAATTTCACAACATTGCAATCCCCAGGGTTTACCCCACCAGACTTTTGTTTTTACTATAACATCCTTTTGCCAGCTTTTCCTAAACCAGAGAAAAACCTTTACCTTTCAGTCTGCTACCAGCTATGTTAATGGCAGATGCCCCTCTAACACAACCTCCAGAACACATGACCCTAGGCTGGAGGAAAAGTGCCTTACTCCCCTCCCTCCTGTTTTTTCTTACAGAATTTGCCTGGATCTTCAGGCTGCAGACACCACTATCTTTTATGTCTATAATTCTCCCTTCCAGACTCCTATGCATTCCAAGCCCTGTGAATATGTCTTTGTGGTACTCCCTTTTCCCTTTCATGTCTCCACCCTAGTTTGAGTCTGCATGCTTACACTTGGGATCATCAGAAGAGTTTCTTCAGTGATCTTCATTCCCTTTCCTGTATCATTCCCTGTAGTAGCATTGCCAGAATTCTCTTGCTGGTAATCATTTTTACACCTGCCACTCTTGCTCAAAAACTCTCAGAAACTAATGAGAACAGACTACAGTTTAGAATACATGCCTTAGATCAGGTAATTTCCATGACTGAACCTTCCTTTTCTTTCTTGCCATTTATCAGAATCCTATAAGGCCCAAAATAAAGCCTCATTTCTTAGAAACCTTTGATTTAGCTCCCTGAGATCATCTTCAAATTGTAGCCAGCATCACAGTTATTTGGTACTTAGCAATATGGAGTTGTGTACGAGTCTTATTGCAGAGATAAACTGTAAACCCCTTGAAGTCAGAAATGATTGTACATTTCCTCATGTGCTTCAGAATTTATTACCTTCCACTCTGGCCTCACCTTCTTGTCTACTCCCTTCTTCTATCACTTGCAGCACTGGGATTTGTGGTAGCTGTGGGTCAGAGGCCCTCTCCCTTGAAGAATGCATATGGCCCCAGGGTGGGGGGAGGGTAGGGAAGGAGGGAAGGTTGTGCTATACATCTTCTGCTTTCTCTGTTGAATAACAGATACTATAAACTTCATCCTTTAGAAATTTATCTCCCTTTTCCTTTGGCTCAGTTCTTGGAGCACTACAATTTCTATCAGTATGTCTACAAATACTTGTAGTGACTGAACATAAATACTACTGTGAGATAACCTTTCCATATCCCTCCCTGGCCAACTTTGAGCCAGGGAGTTCTACGTTCCTTTCTCATTTTATATCTGATCTTCCACTTTGTCTTTCTCAAATACATTTGCCTCTTTCAACTTAAAAAAAAAAAAAAAAAAAAAGGTAATACTGCTATGCCACAATATGACCTCTAGAGTGTTGAAGATGAGTCAGGACTCACCTCAGATAACTGAAGTGGATCAGTTCCACCCTGATCAGTTCCACAAGAGGTAGGAGCTTGTCTGGTACTATGAAAAGAAGGTCACTACCATCTTACCCTACCCCCTTCTCACCCCTCCCTCCCATATTTTTTCTTGGAGCTGAATAGAATACATTACTTAGCACTCTATACTTCAGTTTTAGTAAAATTAGAATAGTTTATGTTCCTTTTCTAGTGGGATGCATTGAATATTATTAAGAACATTTAAAATGCTTTGGGATCCCATCATCGGGACTGTGTGAAGTGCCACGGTCCTATCATAGTGGAAACTCCATACAGGACACCTGACTTGTTGACTCTGACTTCCCCCCAAAGTTGGAGTGAACTATCCCTAATACAGTTAGTGTATTGACAGTTTTCTAATGCACATGTTCAAGTTTTGGGTTGGTAAACTATGTAATTTGACTCCAGTCTTTTAGTAAATTGTTTTTGAGTTGCATGTTATCTGTTAAAGGTGTCAAAATTGGAACCAGCTGAGTAAGATTAGAAATGTTTGACCTGTCCAGCTTCAGGTAAAGAGACCAGAAAGTGGCAAAGAGGAGAAATTCATAGAATGAAAGGAATTACCTGTTGAATTTGAGCAGGGTAATTCACCCAAGTGAAAGACTTTTGGCAGAATTTCTCACCACTCTCCTCTCTAACTGACTGTGAAATTTAAGGAGGCTTATTGCAATTTGAATTTTCTGAATAGAGTGAGTTCACTTCATCCTTTTGTTTGTGATATGTTGGGTACTGGGAGTAGGGGAGAGATACCCTTTCTGCTTTACTCCTGGGTTGGACAAGTCTTGTCTGAAAGCATGCTACATGCATGATTATATACTAATCAAATAAGGTTTCCAGGGATACTTCTCATCCCTACTACTGTGTCCCCACTTCCCATGTTCAAGTCTTAGATTGTTCTCTAGAGGTAGACTCAACCAAAATCACATCCTCTTAGAGAAAGTCTTCCCTGACTGCTTTTCCATATGTCCATTGCCCCTTGCTTGAAATGTGCTTCTTTCTTTTTTTTTTTTTAGTTATATTTTTGAATTTTATTTATTTGTTTTTTTAGATACTAGGTCTCACTATGCTGCCTGGGGTAGTCTCGAACCCGCGGACTCAAGTGATCCTAGCCTCAGCCTCCCAAGTAGCTGGGATTACAGGCACGTGCCACCGCACCTGGCAATGTGCTTATTTCTTACATCATAGCTTCTGCATGTCTTGGTGGCATCAGGAAGAGGTGGGATTTAATTTAATAAGCAGGGGTTGTTTCTGGTCACTAGCTGGTGACCTCAAACTCTCTAAGAAGAACCCGTGGAAACTATTAAAGAAATGTCAACCCTTGGATGTCATCCTAGACCAGTTGAAATCATTTTCTGGGGTGGGACTCAAACACAACTACTGTGTTGTTTTTCCAAGTTTCCTGGGTGATTTCCTAAAAGAAAACAGGATTGAGAGCCACTGTTTTTGGGTTTCTAAGATTGTGGAATATACCATCTGTGTAACACCAAATGCAAGCTTCTCAAGGTGCATTTTTGCCATTTTGCAGCAAACCACCGAAACTATAAGAATTGGAAATTTTGTTTTTGGGGGAAGAGAGAAAGGGATAGAATAAGGGAGATTTTAGTACAGCTGACTTAACACTAGTTCCCAGGGGATTTGATAAAAGGGGAACTTTTGTGTGACTAGCACCTGGTGCTGGGGGTGGGGGTTCTTCCACTGCCTGGCCAACACCTGGTAACCGGAATCCTCCTGCCCTCCCATCCACTGTGGGTCGATACCCTAGATCTGAGGCCTCCAAAATGTGGTAGATTATCAGATCTACTTGGCCAGGTAATTCAGCAAGTTTATGATTAGATTCAGAATGCTGGTATGCACACCAGCATTTCTGGTGGGTTTCGGGTGATCCCAGTGTGAAAACTTAGCTGAGAACCAATGCTCTTAACAAATATAGAACTGAAAAAAAATAAGTAAAGCATTCCTCATCCTGTTTTGAAGTGCCATCTTTATTCTATATTAAATTCACATTTATAATACTAAGATAATGTTAACATTAATGTTAACTGAGGCCTTGAGTTTTGTCTCAACTGCAGCAAAGAACAGGCATTTTTCTGTAGCTTTAGGAGCACAGTTAAGGAGAAACAGACCCAAAAAAAGCTGTTGAACTATATGGGGGGGTGAGTAGGACTTATTTGCACAAAGGCCAGATAGTTCTCACTTAAGTTCTATGTGCATATTGGGGGTCAAGTCTGTCAAGGTCCCATTGGTTCAGTGCTATGCAAATTAAGGGACAAGTCAGACCCACAGTGATTGGCTGGATTCCAGTGCCTGGTAGCCTGTGACCAGCCAGGTTTGTTTTAG
>PVHY01025372.1:0-18480 GCA_004024945.1 Uropsilus gracilis
GGGGCTTTGCGGGGGCGGGGCCTCCCAGGGAGCCCCTGGCCCTGGGGGGGGGCGGGGCGCCCGCCCGCTCTGGGCTGGTGGGGGCGGAGGGGCCTGAGGCTGGGTCTCTGGCCAGCCCAGGGCCGGCTCCGTGCGCGGGGCGGGGGTCCGCGGCGGGCGGGGCGGGGCGGTCGCCGGGCGGGTCCTGAGCGCCTCCCGCCCTCCCAGAGCTCCAGGCCCAAGCTCCAGGCGTCCTGCTCCAGCATCCAGGAGGTGCGGCGCTGCACGCGCCTGGAGATGCCCGACAACCCGCACACCTTCGTGCTGAAGGTGAGCGCCCGTTCGCCGCGCCCCGGGCCCCCCCCCCGTCCCCCCCGCCCCCCCACACGGCTCCTCTCCCCGCAGGTGAAGGACCGCACTGACGTCATCTTCGAGGTGGGCGACGAGCAGCAGCTGAGCGCCTGGATGGCCGAGCTCCGGGAGTGCGCAGGCCACGGGTGAGGCCCCGGGTGAGGCCCCGGCGCGAGGGCCCCGCGCCCTCGGCGCTGCCCCGGCGGCGCCCTGACCCCGCTCTCCTCCAGCAGGCTGGAGGGCCCCGAGCCGGAGCCGCCGCCGCCCTCCGCGCCCGAGCCGGCCGTGTCCAGCTCCCCGAGGGGCAGCACGGACTCCCTGGACCAAGGTGCGCGCGCCCCGCCCTCCGCCCCGCGCGTGCGCCTGCGCGGGGACCCGGGCCCGGGCCCGGGCGCCAACCGCGGCCGCCGCCCGCCTTCTCCCCCAGGTGCCGCCCCCGGGGGGCCGCTGGACCCGGCCTGCCCGAAGACGGACCACTTCCTGTCCTGCTACCCCTGGTTCCACGGCCCCATCTCCCGCGTGAAGGCGGCGCAGCTGGTGCAGCTGCGGGGCCCCGAGGCGCACGGCGTGTTCCTGGTGCGGCAGAGCGAGACGCGGCGCGGCGAGTACGTGCTCACCTTCAACTTCCAGGGCGTGGCCAAGGTAGGCGGCGGCGGGAGGCCGGCCCCGCCCGCCCCAGGCCGACCCGCCGGCCGCGCGCGGCTGACCCCCGCCTGCCCCGCAGCACCTGCGCCTGTCGCTGACCGAGCGCGGCCAGTGCCGCGTGCAGCACCTGCACTTCGCGTCCGTGCCGGACATGCTGCGCCACTTCCAGCGCGCGCCCATCCCCCTCGAGTGCGGCGCAGCCTGCGACGTGCGGCTGTCCAGCTACGTGGTGGTCGTCGCCCAGCCCCCAGGTGGGTGTCCGCTCGCCCACGCGAGGGCCGCGGGTGGCGCCAGGGCCCGGGCGAGGGGCGCGTCGGCGGGCACCGGGGCAGCGCCCCCGCCCGCCCTGACCGTGTCTCTCCCGGGCGCTGCCCCCCCCTCCCCACCCCCCCAGGTTCCTCCAACACCGACCTCTTTCCCCTGTCCCTCTCGCGCTGGGACTCGGAGCTGGGCCTCCAGCACCTCGGCTCCTCCGGATGTCCGCGGGGGCTCGGCCCGGACGGCCTCCCGGGCCGCTCCTCGCCCCCAGAGCAGATCTTCCACCTGGTGCCTTCGCCCGAGGAGCTGGCCAACAGCCTGCGGCACCTGGAGCCGGAGCCCGTGGGCCGCGCGCGCGACTCGGACTACGAGCTGGACTCCTCCCCCCGGAGCCGCCTGCGGGCCGTGGACAACCAGTACACGCCCCTGTGACGGGGTGGGGGCGCCGGCCGGCGGCCTGCGGCGCGGACATGAGGACCCGTGAATGTAACCCTCCTTCCTTCCCGCCAGAGAGAGCGTGGGGGACTCGGGCAGCTGCCCGCTCCGGTTTGGCTGTGACCCTCTACCAGGCCTGTTGAAGGGCCGCTCTGAGCGCTGCCCAGCACCCGGCCGGCCGCCTCCTTGTTTACAGGCGAGGTTCTTGTTCGCGGCCGCCACGGGCTCCTGCCGCGTCCCTGGTCCCCGTCACCTCGCGGGCGGGCGGGGGCCGGAGCGGGCAGCGGCCGGAGCGGGCAGCGGCCGGAGCGGGCAGCGGCCGGAGCGGGCAGCGGGAACGTGTTCTCTCTCTCACTGACACCGTCACAGCCGATGACGGACTTTTTCTACGGGGTGGTGGGGGGTGGGGTGGTCATGGCGGGCGCCATCAGGAAGCCCGAAACACTAACAAGCCCTGGGTTCTCCTCCTCCGGCTCCCGTCCCGGCGTCAGCCTGCGCCCGCCTGCCCCGACGCCCGGCGTCAGGACAGGGTCCGGCGGAGGGACGAGCTCAAGGCCGAAAACTATCTTAAACATTTTACCTCAGATTAACTTTTCCAAGGATTCAGGTTCCAGAACCAAACCATTGCTTACTTCGTTGCACTGTCGGAACTAACACCCACGCGCGCTCTCTCGCCATCAGAGGAAGCTATGCAAACCCTACTTGACTAACTCTCCGCGGGGGCCGGCCCGCCAGGCCGCCCGGCCGCCCGGCCGCCCCTCAGCACCGTCACCCTCTCAGGGACCCTCAGACAATTACCGCGACAGGAGGGTGGCAAGGAACAGTCCTACCCTGGTGCCTTACAAATAAACAAACTGGATTCTGACTCCTGGCAGCCTGACGGTGACGGTGAGCGAGGGCTGGAGGGCGAGGGCGGGGCCAGCGGCCGCGGACAAGGGCTCCGGAGCCCTTTCCGGTAGCCCGGTAAAGCACCCCGCAGCGGGGCCGTCAGGCGCGCTCCTGAGCCAGCCGGGAGCTGGGAACCAGGTGCCGCAGACGATGGGCAGCCCCGTTATGAGCCCGCAGCCCGTGCTCTGTGCCAGCCGCGGGCACAGGCGGCCTCCACCCTCCAGGGCGGCCCCGCAGGCCGCTCTCCACCTATCCTCGCCTTTCACGAGCCCCGGTGCCGGCTCCTCCCAGGACCGCTGTGTGGAGGTTCGGAAACAAGGGGGGGCGGTGATGGGCAGGGGGGCGGGCGGTCTTGGCTGCTCGGAGCTGCCGGGCTCACCGCAGGGGCTGCTAGGAAAGCGGAGCTCAGCACAGATCACAACAGACCCGTCTACTCTGACCAAGGCCAACGGTGACGGACGGGGCCCGACTACTGCCTGCTTGCCCGAGGTGGGGGTGGCGCTGCTCCCTCCCGTTCGGTCACCCCCTGACTCCCAGAGGCCGACTGGCTGCCAGACCTTCCCGAGGGGAGGGGCGGGGAGCAGCTAGCTCCTCACCGCCTCGAAGCCAAGCAGCCTGGGACTTTTCAGATTGGAAAGCAGAAGCAAGCCAGGTTCCGGGGTGCGTTCCTCGGAGCTCTGCCTGCGCTCCGCAGCGGCCAAGCAGGCTGCCCTAGGACGGCTTGCTCCGGGCAGGCTGTTCTGGAGTCCCCTCTCTCACAAGAGAAAGGCTCACGGCCGTCGCTGGTGCACGTTGCCCTTCTCTGCGCAGGGAAACGGTCAGACCAGGTTAGGTCCCTGCCTCCGGCCGGAAAGCGTGACCATCTGGGGCACGTGACACCTTAGATCTTAGCAGCCCCCCAACGTTCATTTCTCAGGTAAAGCCGAGGGGCGAGCCGGGCACAGCCACAGCCGTGGCTCCGGGGAGGGGACCGGGAGCCAGACTGTCCCAGACAGCGCAGATCCAGTCTGACCGCGAGCCCCGGGAGCAGCGACACTAAGCCCGCACCTGTCCTCCCAGCTGGCCAGGACTGGGGGAAGGGAGGGTCCCCGGGGAGGGTGTGCTCCCGAGGCAGCAGCAGGAGGCCACACTCGCAGCCCCCAGAGCACCGGGCGGCGCCGACGCGCGGACGCTCACACTGTCACCAGCACCAAAGAATGAAGCCAACTAACCTGCCTTGAATTTCAGACCAGCACCGTCTGTCTTATGTGGTGTACGTTCTGCCTCTGCTCGTTTCTGGACCACGGAGGGGAAGGAGCGGCGGCTGCGCAGCCCGGGAGCCCGAGAACACTAGTTTCACGTAACAGTTCAGCTGAACGCCAGCCCCAGGGGCCGCATGAGGGTCCTCCATGCTCTCGCCCAGGGCTGGCGTGTCGGCCCCGGCCTCTTAACAAGGGCACGTGTGACGTCCAGCGTAGGGTGGAATACGCAGCACGTTGTAAGGACAGCACGGAAAATGGGTCAGTCTTGTGTCATTGTAGGCAGAAGGTATGTGGCGAGTCTACGTATCGTTGTGTACTGTACAAGTAACTTATTCTGGAATAATGCAGATTCTACCATCATGTACGGAAATGCTACATGTGAATTAAAAACGTTTTCAGAACCTTGATTTGTTGCCTGATACTCACAGCCTCGGCCCTGCGGCCGCATCCACACCCCGCTCGGCCACGGGCTTCCCCTTCCTCCTCTCGCAGGGCAGGGCAGGGCAGGGGCGGGGCGCAGACCAGCGCACGCCCAAGACCCTAAGAGCAGTCCTAGCGGCTCCACAGCCGCCGCCTCTCTCCAGGCCTCTGGGTTTTTTAGGAAAATGCCTCCTGCCCCCTGCTGGTAAGACAGCCGGGCTGACGGGCGCCAGGGCCATCAGGAAAGCGCTTACAGGTGACCTCACACTCGGGACGAGGACGCGGCTTGTGGCCAGCCTCACTCGCCCCTGCGCCAACGTCTAGCCACCAGCAGGACCTCGGGCTTGCCTTTGCAAGCCCCTGCGGCCAGAGCCACAGGCGAAGTCACCCGACAACGGGGATCGCGAGAGCACCCCCAGGCGTCTCCCCCCAGAGTTAAGGAGCCGCGCAAGCAGCTCACAGAGACGCAGACGCAGCACCAACTTGTATCAGTTTTTAAAACTTTTTTTATTTTTTAATTTTTTTTAAGTTTTTATTTTATATTATCTACAAAGTAAAAGTTTTTCCCTTAACTTAAAAGTCGAATCACTGGAGACAGTGATTACTTCATCAAACTTGATTTATAAATAATAATCCATCAGTTTTTTGACGGTGAGAATTTACTGAACCTCTGTCAAGTTTAGGAAAAGGGCGTTTCCAGGTCTTGATTTGTTTCGTTTTGTTTTTTAGCGGTAATAGCAGCAAGAATCACTCTTGTTACCTCCTTTGCTAGCTGACGTGTTCGCGACTTTCAAGGGTCATTAAAAAATAAATAACTTCCAGTTTCGGCAAGCAGAGCTGGGGGCTTGCGGGACTCGGAGACAGCGGGTGGAAGGAATTACGGGACAGCCCACAGGTTCCTAAAGGCCTCTACTCGGTCCGAGTCTCTCCCGCTGCACGTGGACTGTTAGCATTCCTAGCGGATGTTACAAGAAATCAACGTATTTTTAAAAACAAAATAAGTGAAATTCTAGTTTTCTGTGCTTCCAGCTGGTAGAAGCAGGAGGAGGGAGGAGGGGATTTGGCCTTTTGGGTCCTCCAGGGCAGCCTTACAGCTGCTGTTGGTGGTGGGCTTGTACTGTAAGAGAGAAGAGCCAAGACGTAAGCAGCAAACTGGCACGCCCGCGCCTCGGCCTAGTGTCTGCGGCACAGACTGCCAACCCCCTTGCGCTAGCTGAGCGAGGCCCGAGATCCAGTGCCCCCCGCGCCCGCCTGCACCGAAAGGGGGAGGGGAGGTGGGTGGGCACAAACAAACCGGCCAGACGTGAAACCACTCCGGATAAAACTCCCAGAAGACTTGCTGCTCGGGGGTGGGGGAGGGGGTGGGGGGTGTAGGAAAAACGGCCCTGACGAGCCCCGCCCCGCACCTCAGCCACGCACCAGGACTGCGCTCCAGGTGACGGCTGGGCCTGACGTGTCGCCACGGCAGCCACCGCGTGTCGGCGCGCAACCGCGGGGCCTGCGCCCTGGGGGCCGGGGCCGGGGCTGAGCCTACCCGGAACCATCGCGCACAGCACCGCCTCAGCAGCGGCAGTCTCCAGAGCTGCAACCACACTCTGCCGTGGTCATGACCCCCGCAAGGCCAGCTGGGGGACCGGGAAGGAAAGCACTGCCCTGTCCAGCCTCGTACAAGGAAGGCCAACTGAGCCCTACGCTGCCCCAGCGACGCGGGGGCTGCTGCTGCTCCTCCAGCCAAAGCCTGGCACCGTCAGAACACACCCTCGGCCCTGCCTGCCCTGCCTGCCCTGCCTGCCCTGCGCCCTGTGCGAGCAGAATGCTTCGGGGGGCCCGGCGGCCCCTGCACACACACGCCTCACCTGAAGGGTGCGTCATATAGGGGAAATGCGCTGTTGTCGAGACTGGAATGGGCTGTAGTGCACTTTGAGCGAGGGCGGCCTGGGGACCGCCGGGTGGCTGTGTCGTCATTAGCATCAGTGGCGCATGGGCAGTTGGATGAGAAGGAACCATTCCTGACTGTACATGAGCCTGAAACAGAGAGCTCTTTTACGCATACAGGCAACACCCCCGGCTTAACCAGCTCGTCACCGTGCTCCTCGGCCCGGCCGGGCCGGGCCCCGAGGGCCCTGTGCCATCTGGGGACACGCCCTGGCCGAGCTCCACCGACCGAGACATCCTTCCCCCTCCAGCAGGTCCCGCAGAGCTGCCGAGCGCGCGGTCTCCACAGGGCTCAGAGGCCTGACCCCAGGGCAGCTTCTCGACTGACCATGAGGTGAGGTGGAACGCCACGCCGAGGCCTGGCTGGGACGCAGGGCCTGAAGGAGCGGCCACCCCGCTGCGATCAGCGCCACAGCTACAAGCAGGGCCGTCCCTTCTGCTCCACAGGTGGCCGGGCCCTCCCCTCTGCTGCTGCTGCTGCTGCTGCTGCTGCTGCTGCTGCTGCTGCTGCGCTGCCCTGCCCTGCCCTGCCCTGCCCTGACCTCGGGGGCAGACTCCAGGACCTGTCCTCGGCTGAAAGACCACTAGCGGAGCCACAGCGAAGGCTCCAGTGACGCGGGGAGGGTGATCTGGCCGGCTCCAGGGCACCGGAGGGACCTCTACCCAGTGCCAGCCAGTGCGCTCAGCCCGGCCTCCCTGTCAAGCTGGAGGGGGCTCAGTCAGCCCCGACGGCTGGACGCCAGGACAGCCCAGCCTCCGGCCTCCCGCGCTGTGCGCTGCTCTAGAGCAAGATCGGCCTTGAACATTTCAAAATGCTGGTCTCTCGCACACTCACACGGGCCCAGGGCACAGTCACGTGGGATCTCCACGTGTTTGTCTGTTTGCTCTTCCGGCACAGAAACGAGAAGCGAGGTCTTAGGAACCCCAACTCGGATGGAAGCTCGCATGCCTACGTAGCCACCAGCCTCTGCTAGACACCCATGGGATGGGATCCCCACTCTCGGCCTCAAGCAAACCATGCCGGCCCACACCTGACCGCCGGCAGCAGGCCGGCCTCCACAGACACCACACCACGGCGTCTCCGCTCTGCGGTGGGAGGAACGGGGGGGGACCCCCAAGTCACCCTGAGCTGCTGAGGCACCTGGGCTAGTGACAAGGTCGCCCTCTGAGTTAGCCTGACTGAGTCGCAGCTCCAGCCCCCGCCAGGCCGCTCGGAGCCTCCGTGGCACACGCGGTTCGAGATGAAATGGAGACCAGTGAGCAAATCCAGCTGACCTGGCCTACCAGCTCCGCGAGGCAAGCAGCCGAGAGACAGCGACAGCCGCTTCGCCCGAGCAGCTCCGGGGAGGGTCTCGTGGACAGTGCCAGAGCCCAGCTTCCAGCAGTTCCTCCTCTTCACCGACACAAGCCACCTGACCCGGGACTGCACCGGACCCTCGCCAGCCTCTGTTGCGGCCAGTGCCACCGAGATGGCGAGCACATGGGGCCCTCCAGCAGCCTGCACAGGAGCTGAACGCTAAGAACGGGAACACCCAGCTGCTTCCAGCTCACGCTGCACCACGTCCAAGGCCAAGCCCTTCAAGAGGCACAACACGTGGTCGAAGCAGAGATAAAGACAGCCGAGGGGAGACCAGTGCTGGGGTTTCTCTGGAACCCCTAACACCCAAGTTGACAGGACCAGAGCAGTCACTTCAGAGCTAAGACTCTGTGAAGGTCCAGCCTCCCTGCCAGGGTCCGGGGCCCGGGGATCGGGAGTGTGGGTGTGTGTAGGGGGAAGGGAGGGAGGAGAGCGAGTATACATATACAGAGTGATCACGCTGCAGAAAACACCGCACAGCAGACAGAGGCGGGAAAGGACTAGGTTGCACTCCAGAGTCAAAGCTATGCTCAGGGTCTCAGCTGGGAAGCGTTGGGGACTGACCCGCCAGCAACGCCACTGCCCCATCACGACACCACACGCTCACTCACTGGGGCCAGGTCACATGTACTGGAGCAGGAACAGGAAGACAGGCGGACGGCATCACACACAGGGCGTGCTAGCTTGGAGAGCGCCTGGCTCCCTGCGGCTTATCTGATACCCTTCAGTGTCTACTTGCTCTTCCCACGAAGCCAGCTCAAGCTGGTTTACCTGAGGTACGTGGGCCATGTGGGGTGGGTTGGTATATGCAGGCTGGACGTGGGAAGGATGGATCGTGAAGACGGTCTGCTGTGCTGCCGGGAAGCTACTCTGTGGCGACTGCGTGTTGGAGGCAGGTGTCATGGAAGGCGGGGTGGGCGCAAGCCCGGCGTGGTAGATGGCCGACTGCTGCTGCGGGCTGGCCAGGTGGAGCGCCTGGGCGGCCTGGTGCTGATGATGCTGCGGAATCGAAGGAATCGAGAAAACCATGTCTTCAACGAGAGCAGTTCAGGGTTAGAGCAGGGCTGAGCGGTGCCCACGGAAACAAGCTCCGGTGGGTCCACTGAAGACGCGGGCACAGGGGGCACGGGAGTAGCCCAGGGGCTAGGGCCGGGGCGGGGCCGGGGCAGCCTGTTCTGTTCCGCAGTTCTGTTCCGGGCTGGTGCTCAAGCTGGCAGCTGTGAGCGTCCAAGCAAAGGCAAAACAAGAGCACTGCCCGGGGCCGACATGCCACAGGGTCCCTGCCTCGCTCTGTTAACAAACATGGTCCAAGAAACTAACAGGAAATAAACCCCATTGGCTTTAGGAAGGACAAAGTGCCAAGCAAGTTCCTCATTTCATATTAGACTTTTTAAAAAGTTGGTTTCCCCCAGAACGCCTCTGATCCCCTTATTCTTTCTTTCTTTAGAGACCGGGTGTCGCTATGTTGCCCGGGGTACCGCGGACTCGAGTGATCCCCAGCCTCAGCCTCCCAGGTAGCTGGGATTACAGGCGCGCGCCACCGCACCCGGCTGCTTTTTCAGGAGCAGGTCTGGCTATGTTGCCCAGGGCAGTCTCGAACCTGTGAACTCAAGCGATCCGGGCCTCTTGCCTCCCAGCGCCTGGACACCAGGCTTATCCTTTACACCTCCACGTGGCAAATGGGAGTGGGGCAGGGAGGGCGCAGGCCCAGCCTCGGACTGGAGGCCGGCTCCGCGAGGCAGGGCTGTGCAGGCGTTCTGGGCATCTGGGCCAGAGCACTGCACCTGGCACCACAGAAAACGCTTGGTGAGGAGGGGGGCAGCCGCTCTCGCCGGCCTCGGTGCTCTCCTACCTGAACAGGACTGGGGGCAGGATGGCTTCCACCGTGCTGGCTTTGCTGCTGTCCAGTAGGGGTTGCCGAGGGCTGAGGGTGTGGAGTGTGTGGGTGCAGGGTAGCATTAGGGTGCGCGTACTGCTGAGCCAGGGAGCCAGTGGAAACTGGAGAGAGGGAGGGAAGAAGCGCACGACTGAGATGCTGGTGACCCTAACTGGCCCTCAGGCCTCATCAACCAAGCTTTCTGGATGCTGAAGGCCTAAGCGAAGCATTCACGCCTGCATGTCAAGCATTCACTTTCTTAAAAACAAATTACTGCTTAACAGTCAGACTAACAATGTGACAGCAGTGTATGTTACCTAAAGTCTAATTAATTGAAATCTACCACTTAAAACAGACACTAGGTTCTCCTGAAAAGGCGACTTAAATACTTAAAAAACCCATAGGCAAAAGCAACCCCTGCCCCCACCGCCCGCGAGCTTGCTCGCTCCAGGCCGTCATTGGCTAGCCTCACCATGCTACTGCTCTGGAACCGGCACCGTGTCCCGCGGGCGTAGACCGCCGCCAGGGGACACCAGGGACGGTGCTGAAGACACGTGTGGCTGGGTCAGGGCACTCTAGCTCCGGGGTTGCAGGACCAGAGCTCTCTCGACTGGGCTGGCCACGGAGGCCGGGCTCGCTCTGAGCACCCCCTGACTCGTTAAGATGGAATTAGCCAAATCACACAGAACAAAAAGTTCCCTTCAAAGTGCGGCACCTGGAGAAAGTATTTTACTGGCCAGAGTAACCGCGCCAACACCAAGGATTGACAAGAGCCGAGCACAAGCCAGAGCAACAATGTAACCCCAGCCTTCCCTCAAATTAATCCAGAAGCCCCAGACAGCTCCCACACAGAAACTTCCCAGAGGGCCCCCCACGTTCACCCTCCAATGGCCGGCACAGACGAGGGCCGACAGTGGAGCGCACGCTGCTCTGGGGCCAGGCACCCCGGGCCGGGCAGCCTGACAAGCAACGCAAGGCAACCCTGGGTGCGCCCCACGCAAGCGCTAGGCAAAGCCGCAGGCACAGGGAACAACTCTGTAATGCCTCAAGTGTGGGGCCAGGAGCAGAAGCTCTCCAGCCCACCCGGCTCTCGCCCCAGACCACAAGTGGATCCCACAACAGAGAAAAGGGGAAGGCAAAGGGCCCGTGCTAGGGGCGCCATGGCAGGCCTCTGTGTTCGCCGGGACCCAGGTCAGGCGAGACCAAAGCACCCGTGCTTCCGTTACACGGTGGGATTTCTTTCCCTAACCGCAGACCCTGGAGCAGATTAACAAGGACAACTGCAGCAACATGGTGCCTGGACGTTTTAAAGAAGTCAGTGGATGCTTTCTGGGAACAGGGAACATGATGTGCTAAAACGCCTTCTTGAGCTCCAGAGTTTACAAAGGTGGCCTGCATCTTCCTTCCAGATTCATCAACTTATCATATAAAGCCTTTCGTTCCCGTACAGCCATTAATTTAACCTGCAAGTACCCCAATGCGGTACTCAGGCCCTGAGTTGACCTAAAAGGTTTGGACTTAATCTAACGCTTGTTTTTCAAATTTATCTTTAAATAATTGAAAAGCCACGTGCAGCTAGTGCCTCCTGACAGAACCATCTAGACTTCCCACTGCCCCACGATGCTCTGCAGGACCGTGAGGCCTAGAGCCACCCGTGGGCCCCTAGTTTCAAACCACAGGTAATTCGAACCCTCCGTGGCCCTCAAGCTTCCTGAGTGTCTGATTCGCAGCAATGTAAAATCCACTGGGGCAGGAGGGGAGCAGGTCCAAAACCCCAAATTCTACTTACGAGGTTTTGTAAAGACAGACACAGGGTTCTCAGTTTCTATATATATATATATATATATATATACACACACACATATATATGTATTTTTTTGGAGACCAGGTCTCACTATTTTTGCCTGTGGAACCGCAGGCTCACATTGCCCAGGGTACCACGGACTCAAGCCATCCCCAGCCTCAGCTTCCCAGGTAGCTGGGATTACAGGCGCGCGCCACCACGCCCAGCTATTTTTTTGGAACTAGGTCTCGCTACGGGCCCCAGGCGGGACTCGAACCGCGATCCCTGGCCCCAGCCGCTTCATAGGCTGAAGCTTACAGGCACGAGCCACCGTGCCCGGCTCAGTTCTATTTTTTAAACTTATTCAAGAAGCTTTTGAAAAAGTGTAAATAAGACTTCACCTTTACCTCCAAAGCAATGCATTAAAATAAAAAGAACCCCCCAAAAAAACCAAAAAAGAAAAGGAAGGTAAAACCTCGAGCTGGATGTGCCATTAGTGACACAAACACAAGCTCTGGAATCAGAAAGAAGAATCATGCCCATGAAGTCTCTTAGTTTTTAAGTTACGCATCAACTGGAGAAGCATTAAGCGCGTTATTTTTTATTTTCGTCTCTTAGTGTCTGTGGCGCTACAGCCGCCAGTGGTGAAGGCGGTAGCACAGACTGTCCTGGTCAGCTTCTTGCTTATATAGCAAAAAGCCCTCACACAGCCCACTCCATGCGCATCTCCTCGGGCTCTCATCTGAACATCCCAACCCGACACCTGTGAACTACAAGGCACTGTAAGAAAAATCAAGCAGATGAAAGCTATGTACCATAAGCTACATATAAAACGGAGTGATTTTGATTGTTTTTGCCATGGAACCGCAGGCTCACATTGCCTGGGGTACCACGGACTCAAGCCATCCCCAGCCTCAGCCTCCCAGGTAGCTGGGATTACAGGCATGCGCCACCACGCCCAGCTATTTTTTGGAACTAGGTCTCGCTACATGCCCCCAGCGGGACTCAAACCGCGATCCCTGGTCCCGTCCGCGGCTTCCTAGGCTGTCGTTTACAGGCATGTGCCACCATGCCTGGCCAAATGGAGGTTTAAGTATAAGTATTTTCCTTTGTTAATCTTCTATTATACAAGATATTAGAGCAAGTACAAAACCCTGGTAGCAGATGGAAGGAACGCGTAGTTTCTACTTAAATACTTAAAGCAAAAACAGTCAAGTTCCTTGAAAGACTAGTTAAAATGAAACAGAGGAGGAGAGAAGGAGGGCCGGGCACAGTGGCTCATGCCTGTAAGCGTCAGCCTATGAAGTGGCCTGGGCTAGGGATCGCGGTTCGAGTTCCGCCTGGGGCCCGTAGCGAGACCTAATTCCAAAAAAAATAGCTGGGCGTGGTGGTGCGCGCCTGTAATCCTAGCTACCTGGGAAGCTGAGGCTGGGGATGGCTTGAGTCCATGGTACCCCGGGCAACGAGAGTCTGTGGTTCCATGGGCAAAAACAGCGAGACCTAGTCTCAAAAAAAAACAGGAGGAGGAGGAAAATTAAAAGAATTAGGGGGAAAGAAAGATTGGAAGAGAGAGGAAATGAGACGAGGGACGTGAGCTGGGCAGAGCGAGTGTGAGCAGCCCCAGCTGAGGGCACAGACTGCTTTCGTCTCACAGGCTCAGTCATGCAGCTAAGAGTTCAGGGTGGTTAGAAATAAACTTTCTTCAACACTCTGATGTAACTATTCATCTGTTAAACCTCTATTTATAAGCTTACGCTGCCTCATGAAAACCCCGATCCAGCCAAGCGAATCAGGTCAGGAGGATCCCCTCTCGGGGTGAGACCTGATCAGAAGGCTCACGCCACCTTCCTGTGCTTTTGACAGAAATGGTTAAAGTTCTAAATAGGGACCATGTCAAATCCTCAGAGCACAGCCACATTCCAAAGGCATTCAGTCCCACAGGTGTGTTTAATATGTAATTGGGTTTTGTCATTTTGGCCTTGGATGCACAAGTCATGAAAGATCACCAGCAGGCAAACCTTTAAATGTAACAAAACAAACACTTCTTACTTTTAAGTTTGATAGAAAATTCAGATAAAAGGAAGTGAAGGAGAGCTGGATGCTCTTTAAAAGAATGAAAGACAATCAAATCAAGTCCTGAAGAACTGGCTTGGGGGGTGGGGTGGGGACAAGGAGCTAGGGAAAGCAGCCAATTAAATCACTAAGAGCAGCCCCTCCCCCTGGCTTTTGTGTAATGCTGATACTGGAGGGCAGGTACTAAGGTGGTACTAAGTTGGTAGTTAGTGCTTCCCTGGATGATTATGGTTCTTAGAGCTACTTACCAGGAAACAGACTCCAAAGCTACTAGCAGAGACAGTAAAATGGTGAGGATAACTATACTTGAGACCTCCGCTCGAGCGCATCACAGTATTAATACGGACATTGTCTTTTACATACTACATCACATACATCGTTTCCCTTTAATGGTACATATATCTATCTATCTATATATATATATATCTATATATACACACATACAGCAAGACTCCTTTTTAAAGAGCAACTATTAAAGGATTAAATTTGTTAACATTTCCTAGCACCAAATAAACAATATGTACGTACTTATTTTTGGATACCAAGTCATGGGACAATGAATACTTAAGTCAAAATGTTCTCTAAATGCTTTAAGAGCTGGTATTTAAGTAAATTCAGATATTGAGTCATTCCAAAATAATTCAAAATTTAGTCACTAACAGAATTTTAACTCTTAACATCCACTACAGTACAGTATTTTACAAAAAGTGACACATCACTGGTATACATTTCTGAAGGATTTGTTAAGTTAGTAACCTTCCCATCCAAATACCAAAAGGTCACACAATCAGCTTCACTTTAAAGTGCGCCCTGCAAATAGAGAGGAATTTCCAAGTTCATTTCCAAAAGCAAGCCCCTGCAGGGCTCCCCCTAGGCGCCATCATCTGCTGGGCCCCAGGAGAAGGCCAGGAGACAGCTGGCTGCTGGGCTTCCTGCTGAAGCCCCAGGCAGAGCTCGCCCTTCAGTCAGTCAGCAGAAGGGAAAAGAGCAGTTTCACATGCAGTGTTTCAAGCCTATTCAAGCAATGACCATGCAAGGACAAGTCTTACTAGGATACTAAAAAATATCTAACATTTTACATGTTTTTGTATTTAGCTTGGGGCTTAGCTAAAAAACCCAACTGCTCAAGAGGAAAATATCAGGTATTTCTAAAACATCACATGTTTGCTTGGTATGCAAAAATTAATTTCTGAAACAACTCAATTTTTTAAATTAACTCCAGCTTTCTTAAGCTGGGTTAAATTTCCTTTTTTAAAAACTCTGAATTGCTTACAGATAAACATTTTTAAAGATTTTGTCTGGTACAAGGAAAATATTGCTCAACAAGTCTACTCCCTTAACACATATTCTTTAAAAAGTGTTTTACTGTACAATCAAAATTAGTATAAAAACCCAACTCACTGGCAAAGTAGAAAGAAGGGCTTGTCTCCTTGTTGTATGGTAATTTGGGACATGCTGAATTTGGGAAATAGAAAGGTAAATTAGCCTTCTGAAGCGTGCATTGCTCTAAATCTCTGGAAAGGTTGACATATTTTGTATTCATGCAGAATTCATTTTTCTTATTTTATAAGCCACGACAAGCATTTAAAACATTGCAACGAAATTAAATAAAAGCAGGATGAACCAAAAGACACTTTTCTTCTGTACTGGGGTGTCATGTTCAGCACGCTCACTTGGCTTGCGTGAAAAGGTATAAAAGTTACCTAGTGAAAAGATTAACACGGCATTCCACAACCTTCACATAAATGTACCAAAACAAAACAGTCATCATCAAGTTTTGATTCAAAAGACTCAATTTTGCAAACCATTAATACAAGTCTCACTATGTAATGAGGTGTTTGGTATACTAGGTATTTGGTTTTGAGAAAACATAACTGCAACGTTAAACATGGGTATGTTTCTATTAAAGAAGGTATGTGTGTGTACATCTGGGAAGATGAACATGAAAAGGTTAACAGGTTAGTGTCAGGTAGGGAAATGAGAGATGAATACATTTTGATTCTTTCAATCTAATCTCTTTTTAATTTAACTGCATTAAATTATCAAACAGGGTTCTGAATCTTACTCTTCCTGATGGTTTTAGTTGGTAAAGAAAGTTTCATCATTACTGACTGTGACAAAAACAACTTTCATAAATAAAATTACATGAATGAGAAGACTAAAAATGTTAAAGAAATAAAAAGTAACATCTTAGGAGGGAAGGGGCAGAAGCAATGATGAAAGCCAGAAAAGTAAGATGGCTAGAAAGAGTACAAAGTTAACAATTACTTTACTTTCAGTGTATTTATTTCCTGATAATTATCTGTTCAGAAATTTCATCATTTTACATTTAACACATCAAAAGCTTAAAATAGTCTTTTATTATGCTGTCATAATAGTAGTCTTCTCCATCCTCAAATCACTTTTTATGGCCATAATAATTAATGACAAAAAGGTAATAGATCATGGTGACTAATATCCAGAGTACATCCTTCTGTCTGCATAAAATCTATTAGGTGTAGCTAGAAATAAACAGTTCATACTCAAAATATTTGGTTCCCTTGGAAATATAAAACAAACTGTTCATGGGAGAGGAGTATAAAATTAGCATTTCTATTCAACAGTTTTGTCTCAGCGTAAAAAATATACACAAAATACTTGGCATAAGAAAGACTTGGAAGATCTAAAATAGTTTAAATTATGGAAGAATGGGTCTGCTTTAAGCTAGACTATGATAGTAAAGAACAAAGCAGCTCAGTTCTTAATATACTTTTTAGGTTATGAAGTATTCAAAAGGGACATCTGGATTAACCAGCAACAACGTCATCACGTGCAGAGCCTTGCACAGTGTTTTGCCTGCATCAGTGAACACCAATTAAATCAACCTGTGTAAATTACAGAGAAGAGGAGGTCAGATGTGGTTGAGCAACATTCTCCTAGCAGCAAAGAACTGATTTTGATGACCAGTTCAATTCCAACTTCTCCAGACATTAGGTCCAGTATTTTATCATTTGCGATATTTCCTATTTACCCACATTTGATCCAAAACTAACTGCTTTTCAAATGGAAAGTTTCTGGGAAGGTAGTTATTAAAAAAAAAAAAAACAAACAAACAAAAAACCATGAGCAGTCCAAATACAGTGTTTATTTACCCTACAGGCTGTTTCAAACTAATAAGCAACCATTCAAAAGACACACCAAAAAGAGAGCGTCTACTCAAGATCTCAATATTACTATTATGTGGCAAAAGTTTGGGCACACAAGTGGCTTTTCGATAAGAACAAATGGAAATTTTAGCTCAAAAGTTTCAGATCTTATTCCAAAGGAAGGATGCCAGAACACAGGAGGGGAGAAATGTTTTTTCCACTCCTCACATCATGATATAGTAATTCATCAGGAAAGTATCAACAGTCATAATCAACTTTTCACCTAAACCTTAAGCAAACAGGAAGATCACGGAAATATACATACACTGCACAAAAGCCAGTGTGATGAGTCAACGATACCTTTGCATACACACTTAACCTTGGCTAAGGCAGCTAAAACCAAGCCAGTGACAGAAAGGAGATCCTACGCCAAATCAGTACATCAGCAGAGTTTTCATTAGGTTACGGATGGATTTCCCGAAATATTCTCCAAAATGTAGCAATTACATCATTTCTTTAAAAAAAGAATGTAATCTATAATTAAACAACTAAGTGACAATAAAGGAAATCCAGGAACAGATGCCGGTATTCTATGACAGTAAAGCCTTTCCTTATAAACTCCCTAACCACAGCCAAGCTTCAAGGGGAGCAGGCTACCAGAGAGAAGCAGAGGCGAGAGGCTACCAGGGACAGGGTGACCCCTGCTGCGGGAGGCCTATTTCCACCAACCTACAAAATGTCATGTATCGCACATCTGAAAGGTAATGAAGCTGGTGCTAGCTGAAGGGACATGTTGAGAGACATAGCAGGGGACACTCCATTGGTCCCGTATGATATAAGCGCAATGTTAAGTCCTCAACATCAAAAACCGTATTACTTTTGTATTTTAGGCAGCTGCTGTGTTGCCAGAACAAAGCTTTCTGGTCAAAAATCTACAAGTAGCTTATAATATTAATTTTATACAGAATAGTTTCCATCGATCATTGCTCGCAGTGACTATATTTAAAGTGTGAACCATCTCTACAGCAGACTGAATACTATACAATTCAGGCCACATAAAGATGACACTGATTCTGAATATACAGCATCATCACAACAAACAGCCATAAGCACACATTACAACAGTGCCCCCAGAGCAAGGAGTGACTAGAACCTCTTCTCCACTGAGAGGCTTTCGGAAGATGAAGCTCCTCTGCGCGCGGCAGGGCAGGGCAGGGCAGGCCAAAGGCTGACACCAAGGGGGGGCAGACGCCTTTCCCCTCGGGAGATGCTTTCCAGAACATCCTCACAGGTTACAGACAGACCAGTTATTCCTCAGAGTACTCCTGTGAGTGCTCTGAGAACAAGCCACGACTAGTCACACACCACACATGGGGAAGACAAACAAAGTGTTTCCTACCATACATCGCATGCGTCTGCTCATGAGCCCCGTACTGAGTTGCTGAAGAAGATACTAAACCAGGCTGGGCATGTGCTGGCGGTGCCATCATTCTGGCATTACCCTGTATTACAGGACTATACACATGAGGGTGCTGTGTTTAAACAGAAAATAGAGAAAAAAACATTAAAATATCAAACAGATTTTAGTCAGGTGTCTTAACTACTTACTCAACGCTTTCCAGAAATAACTTGAAACTTCTAAAATTCTCCTTGGTTATTTCCCTTGAAACACACTGCTGAGCAAAACCCTAATGCATATTAACCCCCCTCCCTCCATTCTTAGCCATCTATCCCACTATACTACCAATTATAAAGGAAAACCCTCCTACCCACATTACAGATGAATTCTGTGAAGTCACGAATCCAGAGCCGTCAGGCCAGTCTTACCTGAGACTGATAATGCGGCACGTGCTGAACAAGAGGCTGGTTTGGAAACTGCTGAGGACTGTAGGCAACATACTGTGTGGAGTATGCTGGTGGGGTGGCCACAATGGGCGGGCCTGCTGCTGAGGCCGGGTGCATCATGGTGCTCTGATGATGCTGGTCCTGCCGCTGCTGGGGCATATTTGGTACTGCGGAAGAGGGACTCAGTGTTAGGAAGGTCACTGCCTCAGCATCAAACGCATGAAAGCGCTCGACAGGCTCCAGACCACCTGACCCCCCCCCCCCCCCCC